>LVTN01000641.1:68620-89842 GCA_001649415.1 Musa itinerans | reverse complement strand
TATATATATATATATATATATATATATACCGAGCGATACACTCTAACGTATCGCTCGATATGTTGATACCATATTGTATCGAGCAAACCTTGAAACTCCTATGATACGAAATTACGAACCTTGGATTACATACACTACCACCAAGAATGTCTCAACATATAATATGACAAAATGAAATTAATAATTCTTCATGTTAAGACAGATATCATGAATAAGGAAAAAGCTTTTGGCACAGTACTAACTTGCAGTTAGTGATTAGATACACCAAACTTTGGTCAAACCAATGTACTCTCTAGTTCATCCTTTACATCAGAGCACTTCTCAAGCCCCTCAAGACTTAATAACCCCATAAACTCCTAACATTAGATTGTTGTCGAGGGAAGAGGAAATATTACAAAAGAAAAGACATAATGGAGATTGATTCTAGCATTTTCTTATACTTTGAAGTATTCATACTCAGGAGTCATTAATCATCTACAGAATGAAACAAAATGCTAGATGACTAAATAGCTTCTATTAAAGCATTCTTCATATGTTGGCAGGTTACCAAGAAAACACGAACAATTTCATTGATGGAAATTTCAAAATGACATAGTAAAAAACCAAAGAAACACAAATCAAACCACACTTAACTTTCATATTATGGAATTAGATCAACTAAGCAAACTACATTACTCCATGAAACCTAAAAGAACATTTCCTAATTAGCTTAGGACAATAAGACATTGCAAAACATAGCAATCAATACCTGGACCAACATGTCCTCCACTGCATCTTGCTTGAGATTAGAGCTATCATGCAAAATTATTTATAGTCAAACTATTGCACATGCTAGAATATTTTAAAAAAGCTTTATTAATATTATTTTATATGTGGATAACTGGATATATAGAGTTATAAAAAAATTAGAGAACATTAGATATAATGTTTAGCACCTTTTAGGGTTTTATCATTAATGTCAATAAAACTATGTAAAGGTATATTCGCATATCTTTTACATATATCCTTTACACCATCAAGAATAGATAGGAGATGACTCCAACCATAGCAGTCAATATTTAAGGTCCTAACCACAAGGATATCCTCCATTTCATCCTGCTAAAGATTAGAGCCATCCTGCACAATGACAAATTGAATATATCATTTTCATAGGGAAAAAAATGAAAGCTTGTGCATGTTTTGCATTATTTAATGCATAACTGGCTCCAGAGAAAGGCTTGGCTTTGCAAAATCTTTTCACGATATATTTTGGCCTGCCTTAAAACGAAATGGGATACTAGTCAATGGCTTGATGGAACAAAGGCATCAATACAGTTTTCTATCTAGATACCTCTTCAGCAATTTAAAAAAAAGATCCTCATAGCCAGTTCTTGAATCTAAATATTGCAGCAACATTCAGATGATTTAACAAATCCTCTGTAAGACAAGCTTCATACACAAGGATGCAATAAAAGACAAGCTTCATACAACGAACACCTAACAATTTTTTTTAAAATGATCTTCATATATAACACAACAAAAGACACCAAGCAACCACAAGTTTAGCCACATTCAAGGTACATATTTCTTTAACAAAAAAAAGATCATCAGTTACATGCTTCAGATTTTGCACTCATTCAGACTATATGAACGAGTTTCTTTAGGCTTGTACATTCTTGGAATTTCAAAATACAATGAAATTGCTTCAAATTAATTTCTTTCTTACATGGTTGGTGATATCAAATAAAGAAATGCAAGCTTAAATCTATGCCAACAAAAAAATTAGCCAATACATGTCCATACAAATGATTCTTCGATTTCTCCTGTTGTAGTAAACTAATAAAGAAGGTTTTGTTGTAGATAATATTGTAAGTTAAACAACTACACAGCATAAAATTTGCTCAATGTATAGAACACATTTAAATTTCAACCAGATTTTTTTTAGCTAAGTAATATAGGTTTGGCATATTATCACCGTCACATAGTAAAAGGTACAAAATTAACAAAGTTATGCAGGGTTATAACAGACACGCTTTCAACCAAAACAGTATAGAAAGGGAAAAGGATTGCAAAACAACCACCATCGCTATTAACTTCGAACCCATGAAAAAACTGTCTAATGAATAACTTATATGAAGAGAAAGTTCAGCTACGACATTGTTGGACGAAAAAAAAAAAAAGAAGCATTCAACAAAAAACAGGTAAAGAAAGATCACTAGTCTTACAATATACTACAATTTTATTCAGCATCAGCATGTAACCAAATAAGAGAATCTATTTTGAGATGTAACTACAAGGATATTAAAGCCAAAGAGAGAAGATTTGTCATAAGAGAGCTCAAATTGAGCAAAACTTTGTTTACCACTTGGCAGATGGATCTTTATGCAAGTTCAACCATGGTTACGATATACTGTCAAAGCAGTAGGTTCATATTGGTATCTATCAGTCCAACAAAGGTCCAACATAATGCTATATGAACTGATGGTGGGTATTTGATTTTTTATTTCTTTGTGATATTTGGTGGTAAAGTCAAACCATACAATTCTGATTCGACAAATTGTTGAAAATTTGTATTGGACCAAGATTTTACAACCATGAATTCAGTATTAACTTAGAAAATCAAAATGGTTAAATTAAGTTATCATTGAACATGACTTCCAAACCAGGAATACCAGTAACATAAATGCAAAAATGAAAATTTCTTACTTCTACAGAGCAAGAAAATTTTACGTCAGAGACCAGGATCAAATCTTTAACAACTAGAATAAAACAACATTACTTGCAAGCAAGAACCATTATCATAACTCCATCCAACTGAATCTTATACATTAGCGTTGTCTACACTTTTAGTATCTTTCTATAATGTTTACAATTAGAAAACGCTACTCCTACCCCTTTCAAGGAGATTTGGTAAAATAGAAGAAAAAAAGATGATGATTTAAAAAGTTTGTAACATACAAGAAAGAACGATAATGGTTTGGACTACAATCAAGATGGTTACAACTTGTAACAGGCAAGTATGTGTTTGCTGTATTTAAGTAACACAAGTAGTCTTCCATATAGAACTAAATATATAGCAAATTAGTACCTATGGAAGAAACGGTGTTTAGTAATATTACATCACAAGTGAATTGATGCTAGTTTCCTGGTGCGTGTGAAACTATGAGTACACAAAGTTTGATGAAACTTACACCAAGTAAAAGAAAAGAAACTTTTATAAGTAATCAAATACCAAATTGCCTTGCAAAGACAAAACAAAGTTTCAGGTAGGATGCAAATTGAAGAACATTAAAATAGGTAGTTAGATTAGACAGAAAACAATTATTATTGTCCATAGAATATGAATACACAAAAGCATACCTGTTATACCAAGGTTTGTAATGCTAACTGGTACAGTTCTGTACATGGTGTTCTTTATCAAATTGATAGCCTACTGGTATGAAAACCTGGATAACTGGGACAGTGTGCCTGATACATGGCATGTACAGCTCAATGCACTTGCAAAAGGTGGTACATGCCTGATATTAATCAGTAGTATAGACTAGCACAAAACTGGTCCAGACCTTGAGTGATGTACTATGGGTACACAAAACTGTGAACCATATGTTGGAGAAAATAATAGAAATTGATGATATAAAAAATGAAATATCTGTGGCATACAAATGAAGTCCTTGCACCTGGTGGTGGAAGGCACATGATAATCAACAATTCTAAATCTCATTGAAAGTGGAAGAATTGGATAAGAAATAAACTATCTAAGATCCTACAGATCAGATTTGCAAAAGAAACTATCAGGTTTAGTCAATGATATGGTTGCGTGCATAACAGCACGTGACAAAAATCTATAATTACAAGTGTTTCTTCCACATACTAAGAGTGTAGAAAGTGAAGCAAACTCAAGCAAATGAAGAGAAAATATCAACGCTTGCAGAGAGAAAACTCAGCAGAGAACACTATACAGGACTACAATTCTATAGTCAACACACAATTACACAGTTTCAAATTGCGGCATGGAGCAAGATAATAGTGAACCATAATTGGAGACGCAACTACATCCAGACAATCACAAATCCGACCCAATGAAAGAATGTAGCTCAAGTGCAACACTATGATCTTTGACTACTTTTAATGGGGAAAGCTTCGAATCAAACCTAGGTCTAAAAAAATTAACGGTCAAGGTGGTGCCAACCATTCTAAGCTAGATATTACATGCCACAACAAGAATAAAATGTCTTATAAATATACATTCATGCCATACATTCCTTTAACCAAGGATTGATGAACAATACCACGGTGTTCAACTGTTTCAACCAAGGTTTGAAATATCGTACCATACCGGCGTTTCGACATTCGCTCAGTACGGTACGATACAATATACCGAGTGGTATACCGCTCGGTATATATATATATATATATCATTCGATGACTTCGCCGAAGCGACGTCACCTCTCTCTTCTCCACATGCGAGCGACTTCGCATCGCCTTTATAAAATATATATATATATATACCATCCGGTAACAGGCGGTCCATGTACCGGTCAGCTGACAGACCGGTACATACCGCCCGATACGAGCGGTATTATTCGAAACTGCATACCTTGGTTTCAACTTGAAACAGCTAAAATCATGTATCACGCAACTAGTAAAGTTCCAAGTGAGGGTTGGTACACTAAACATTTAGGTTAGGGTTATATACCTCTTTCAAAACATGTAAAGCAAATAAGCCATATTACACCACACTAGAACATCCATTTCCTAGTTTACTATTGGAATATCCGTCTTCAAATTTTTTCTGTCAGTTGTCCTTTATTACATGCTGATCTGTTTGGAAACAGTCTTAATTCTTAACTTATATTATCTCAATTTTCCATGTAACATTGTTTATTATCACTTAACAACTGATTGTTAAGACTCTAGAATCTTAATCAATTTAAGAACAAACCATCCTTAATAGATCTTTATTACTTTTTAAAAGCAGAATAATCATTCCTTTATTATCATTCCAAGACCAGTACACCAGATATGATTAAGTAATAATGTGTAAACTAAATTACCTGAGCATAATCTGAGAGCCTAACTCATAGTATTCAATTCTACTATTAAAATTGCTCGTAACAACTTCAATACTTCAAAAATAAAAATAATAACAATGATAAAAAGTCCAAAAGTCAATGTATCTTATGCTGTTGAAGAGAGGTAGAAAAGCATCTAAATCTTTTGCAAACTGGACAGAATTCTACTTGTTATGCCAAACAATATCAATTGCATGCAAGACATTCATAAAACATTATAATTCCAAGACAATAACTGATGTTGTAGACTGCAGTCACTAAACAACAACCACGCATTGAATGTGAAAAGAATGATTCACGAGCTCTAATTATAATTTTTTATTATTTTTTACTTAACTAGATCGAGCTGTCTGAAACAGAGGTGGTCCAAGTACAGGCCCATGCCCGGACTAGTACGTATCGCCCATTTCATACTATCTTGGGTTGTACAACAGTCCTTGGTTTTTAGTAACAATTCAAGCACAACCAAACAAAAAATATCTTGTTTTCCTTTGTTTAACTAATTAAATGATTAGATTACATACACTACCATCAAGAATGTCTCAGCATATAATATGACAAAAAGAAATTAATAATTCTTCATGTTAAGAAATATATCATGAATAAGGAAAAAGCTTTTGGCACAGTACTATCTTGCAGTTAGTAACTAGATACACCAAACTTTCGTCAAATCAAAGTACTCTCTAGCAAGGTCCATAAAACCATACCGTACCGGAGTTTTGACCTTGGCTCGGTACGGTACGGTATGGGTGTACCGGAGCGGTACACCCAGGTGTACCGAGCGTACACCTCAGATGTACCGAGCACTGTAGCACTGCTACAGTGCACTGTTTGCATTGCAGTACACTGTTTGCACTGCTACAGTGTACGGTTTGACTGCTGCAGTGCACGGTTTGCACTGCTACAGTGCTACAGTACACTGTAGCACTGTACCGGTCGTACCGCCCGGTACCGAGCGGTCCGCATACCGATAAGCTGTCGGACCGGTACGTACCGCCCGGTACGGGCGGTACACATCGGTATTGCCTACCTTGCTCTCTAGTTCATCCTTTACATCAATGCATTTCTCAAGCCCCTCAAGACTTAATAACCCCATATACTGTTATCACTAGATTATGGTCAAAGGAAGAGGAAATATCACAAAAGAAAAGATATAATGGAGATTGATTATAGCATTTTCATATACTTTTAATTTTAAGTATTAATACTTAGGAGTCATTAATCATCAAATCAAACCACACTTAAGTTTCATATTTTGGAATTAGATCAAGTAAGCAAACTACATTACTCCACAAAACCTAAAAGAACACTTCCTAATTAGCTTAGGACAATAAGGCATATTGCAAAACATAGCAGCCAATACCTCGACCAACATGTCCTCCACTTCATCTTGCTTGAGATCAGAGCTATCTGGCAAAATTATCTATAATCAAACTAATGCACATGCTATAATATTTTAAAAAAGCTTTATTAATATTATTTTATATGTGGATAACTGGATATATAGAGTTATAAAAAAATTAGAGAACATTAGATATAATGTTTAGCAACTTTTAGGGTTTTATCATTAATGTCAATAAAACTATGTAAAGGTATATTCGCATATCTTTTACATATATCCTTTACACCATCAAGAATAGATAGGAGATGACTCCAACCATAGTAGTCAATATTTAAGGTCCTAACCACAAGCATATCCTCCATTTCATCCTGCACAATGACAAATTGAAGATATCATTTTCATAGGGAAAAAAATGAAAGCTTGTGCATGTTTTGCATTATTTAATGCATAACTGACACCAGAGAAAGGCTTGACTTTGCAAAATCTTTTCACGATATTTTTTGGCCTGCCTTAAACGAAATGGGATACTAGTCAATGGCTTGATGAAACAAAGGCATCAATACAGTTTTCTATCTCGATACCTCTTTTTCAGCAATTTAAAAAATTGATGCTCGTAGCCAGTTCTTGAATCTAAATATTGCAGCAACATTCAGATGATTTAACAAATCCTCTGTAAGACAAGCTTCATACACAAGGATGCAATAAAAGACAAGCTTCCTACAACAAACACCTAACAACTTTTTTTAAAATGATCTTCATATATAACACAACAAAAGACATCAAGCAACCACAAGTTTAGCCACATTCAAGGTACATATTTCTTTAACAAAAAAAAGATCATCAGTTACATGCTTCAGATTTAGCACTCATTCAGACTATATGAACAAGTTTCTTTAGGCTTGTACATTCTTGGAATTTCAAAATACAATGAAATTGCTTCAAATTAATTTCTTTCTTAACATGGTTGGCGATATTAAATAAAGAAATGCAAGCTTAAATCTATGCCGGTGATTTAAAAAGCGCTAGGCGCCAAAATGTCACGAACTTAGTTGGAATTGCCTAAGTCATGAGGCACCCTTGCGACCAAGACGTGAACTTAGCTTGAGTTGCCTAAGTCGCGACGCACCCTCGTGCCAACTTCTCGGACTTAGCTGCGATTGCCTAAGTCTTGAGGCATCCTTGCGACGTATGCGTCCTTGCGACGTATGCGTCCGCAAAGGTTCAACCTAGTTGCAACCTCGTACAGGTCCCGAAGGACCTGTAAAATAGAAAGTTGATTAGATTGAAAACGAGCGACGGACAAGTTCCGGCGTCTCGCAAAGAGGGAAGCTTTACAAGCAATTCAGCGAGCACCTTGCGTGCATAAGAGAAAAGAGAGAGAGAGGAAGAAAACAAGGACTTTGGAAGGTTGAACGAACAGCTGCAAGTCCACAAACAGCTGCTCACCGAGTACCGGACACGAAGACAAGTTCCCGTCAAGGTAACGTGCAAACTTGTAAAAGATTATTTAATGCAAACTGCTCACCGACACTATACCGAAGCCTCATCCCCCAAGGTGCCACTCGGGTGATTCCAGGGTACTGAGATAGCTGACATTTCGCATACAGCAACGGGCTGCAGAAAATAGCCCGTGGCACACGAAAACGAAGCCATTTTGGGCTGTTTTGCTCAGTTTAGTGAGCAATCGCACTGTAGCGCTGCAACTTGTTCGAACTTACATTTTTACAAGCAAAAGAGCATAAAACCAAGCCAAAACATGCTGCCAAGCAGTTGTACATGTAAACAAAAGCGACGAACGGTTCGTTGAACAAAGTTGTTGCGGGTGCGCAACGATCGTTCGTGACAAAAAGGCGCCAAGGTCCAAAAACGCCCGAGACGCTAGGCGCTCAACCGGGCGAAGCGAGACGCTAAAATATAAAAATATATAATATAATTAATAAATATAATAATTTAAATAAAAAATATGCTATTAAATTAAGAAAATCAAGTATAAAATCACAATGTCACATTAATAAAAAGTCTCAAAAATCAAAACAATAAAATTTTATATCAAATCTATTGAGTTGCTCTGTACACTTGCCATTTATTCTTAAAGAACTCCAAAATTTTCTTAAAGAACTCCAAATTTTCAACTTATTTAAGGTGCTTAGGAGATATATTCACTAGGATGTACTAAGGATTACAGCTGATGGGAGAACAAACTGAACGAAAGGACAAAAAAGAGTGTTTCCCATAATAGTAGTGGTTTTAGCAGTTTAAGCAGGTGTTTATCATGCAGTATCCCATATGAAAACTGCTATGGTGTCAGAAATGACTCTGTATCTGACAACTAATAATGTCTCAGTCCAGATGGTACTGCTTGTTTCTTAAAATAAACTATTAGGATACTTACTTCTTAGTCTATCCCTCAAAATAGTTATTTGCGACAATAATATGGCTAACAGCAAAAATAATCAGGAAACCACTAAACTACAAGTGATTCAAAGAAGTGTTTGTAGCTTCTGCTTCGAGAAGGCCTGTAATTATACACATGCATGACCTATATCAGTGTGTGTTTAGTTCAAATTATGAAATTTAGAGTAGCTAGTAGAATTGACTTAAACTTTACTGTTTTTCTTATTGATCCTGCTAACAAGCGTATCTCAAGAAGGTAGTCTGGTAAGATGGATACAGAACAGGAGCTCAAGTCCAAGGCTACCTTCAAACTACATGGTTGTCCCAAAGTTTTGAAATTATAAAGAACTAGAATAACATACAGGTCAATTACCGATGATAGATAATATCTACAATTCTACATTATAGTTATAGTACAGAGGGGCTTATTTATTGTTTACGAGATCATGAAGAATTCTTCTTATTGTTACCTGAAGTGAAAAATGCCAAATAGGTTTCAACATAAAGAACATTAACCTTTTATCTCTTCCTTTTGTTCAGCATTCTCCTTAGAACGGCATGTATACTGCTTTATAGCTTAAGTTGAAGTTCTCTTGCCCAATCATGCACCTATGCTGGTTAATTGGCCAACGCAGCCATTGCTAATTATCTTTAGTGCAAAAACCTACCAGATGCTCTTGTACATGGATCACAAACAAATTTTTGAAGTCATGAAATGTAGCAGAAATTACTACAACAAGTCGAGTACATGTGATGTTTTCCTAATTCAATCATAAACCTGAATGAATATCTAAGTACCCATACCCTTCATAAATTCAACTTGGTAACTATTTTCCTCCCTGTACCCATTTCAAACCAATTTACAAATATCTTAGTCCAGCTTAAGCAGAACAAGCAGGTACCCTTCACAACAAACAGGTACCCTTACGCGTGTCAAGCAGCTGTGGTAACCTGACCCATGCTGTCTCTATTTGCTATAGTGAGTTCGATTTATTAGCCTGCATGTCTAATGACTTGTAGTGTTAGTACCCTAACATCCTAACTTTCGCATTAGAATAAAGTGATTCTGGTCAAGATATCATAAAGTGATTTTGTAGTAAAAGTCATAGGTATTGAAGTAGTATTATGATTGCAACATTATGAGCTCTCCATAAAAGTTTTTGCCAAACTCAAGCTGATTCTTGTATAGTGGTTTCCCTACTACTCCAAACACAAGGTTAATTATTGGAAATTCCATAATAAATGAAATAATGGCTTCAAACTACTTAACTATGTTACATATTTAGATACGATGTAAATAGGAAGTCAACAAAATCTAATGTTACTCTTGACCTGACTGAAGATAACAAAATATGTATTTTGCATCTATACCTACTGAAATGTTACCCCTTGTAAAAGTTTTAAATCTTTACTAAAAGGAATTAGGACAGTTTCGTGTTATATTACACCAATGAAGAAAGCTTTGTCTCAAATTGTGTCATAACTTCATTGATGCATCTAATGGATAAAAAATTCAACTTGATTCATTTCCTTGGAAAAAGATTATGATTTTGCTTGCCTGGAACTTTTCTGGGAAAAAATAAAATCCATATATGTATAACCTATGATATCACTGAACTTTCTTACTCCATTTATTCACCACTTATGTTACTATAGCAAAAATGAATGAAAGATAAAGCAAGATAATTAATGAAAACAATAAGCATGAAAATGAAGCAAACAAGAGATCATACACCAAGAGCATACCTTTGAGGAGCAAACTAAGAGCATTCCTTTAAGGAGCATACAAAGAGCATACCTTTGAGGAGCCTGAAGAGGAAGATGCCTCTAAGAAGATTCCATGAATGTACCAGAACCATATACTTTATGCTGCCACCTATATACACACAACACATATTTAGTTTCCTTCTGCATAACCAAAAGTTAATGAACCACTTAAAAATAACCCGCACAATTAAAACAACATGTATTCTTTTTTGTGTAATTCTTCAACAATCCTATTGAACACTAATGCTTTTGCAACAACTGGAAATTTGATGCAGTCATCCCTGCAATAAGAGAATCTAAACTAGAGATTGGCTTCAAAATTGTAAAGATCAACAAAAGAATAATGCTTTAAGAAGATACCTGCTTTTTCAATTCTCCGACTTTCTTTGAGAGACTAAAGCCTTCAAAATGGACCCTGCAATCAGTGCTTGAGGTATTTAATGTTTGTCGGTAATATCAAAATTACAAATTTCTCAAGAAAAACTAGAATTTATTTTAAAAGCAGCTCAGATACATATCTTCCTTTATAATGAGATGACTAAATACTGATCTAATTTCTAGTGTGCTGATATATTGATAAAAAATCAAGGAATTCAATTTTGGAAACAACACCCATGTCGATCAATGACCAAACCGGTATAGATCTAATCATCTAATATTTTCCATCATACTGGCACACAATATGCAGGAACATACCATTGCACTGGGAGAGTGGGTCTGGGGAGGAGGAAGAGTAAGGAAGAAAAGGAGGTGATGGAGAAAGAGGAAGATGAAGGAGGAGAGGAAGATGGAGGAGGAAATGGAAGGAAGTAGAGGAGGCGATGGAGAAAGGAGGAAGAGAAAGGAGGAAAAGGAAGTACATAGGAGAGAGGAAAAGAAAGGAAGAACAACCGCTGGAGGAAGAGAAGAAAAGGAGGAAGTGTACCCAAAAAAAGTCACGATTTATTTTCTTTTTGGGTTAGACCACCGGAAATGGGTTTGGTCTATGCACTGGTTCACGCCTAGACCAGTAAACAATCAACAGGGAACTATACAAGGAGAAAAAAATATACTGGTTTTAAACATCAAGTGTTTAGTTATAATAAGTTGTCTACCGCTATCAACCGATTATCAAGGAAAGCCCACATTTTCTCATTAATGTTTAATTGCTTAGACTATAATCAAGATGGACACAACTTGTGATTCGTAAGTATGCACTTGTTCTATTTTGAGAATGATCAATAGTACTTGACTTACATTTATGACAAATTAGTCGATGTGGGTAAGTATGCATTTGTTGTATTTCAAGCAAGGTTCGCAATACCGTACCGTACCGATGTTTCGACCTGGGCTCGATATGGTATGGTACGGTGTACCGAGCACTGTAGCAGTCCGGTAGAGGGTGGTCCACGCACCGGTAGCCTGTCGGACCGGTACGTACCGCCCATACCGGGCGGTACAGTTCGGTATTACAGACCCTGATTTCAAGAATAATCAATAGAACTTGCTTCACATATAAGACAAATTAATTGATGTGGGTATAATTTTATTTTAAAACACAAAGGATGAGGCAAACACTAGATTATTTTAAGAAAGGACGTCATTAACATTATTTTATTTGTAGATATATAGAGATATAAAAAAATATAGAATAACATAAAAAAAATGTATCCAGTGCACGAAATTTCCGCCAATGTGAGGTTTAAGGAGGGTCAATGTATGCAATCTTACTTTTAAATATTTAAAAAGACTGTGTTCGTGACTCGAACCCTGCTCTCATAACATCATAAATAAAATTTATTACCTTTTTTTCATTTATGTCAATAAAAAAAGTGATGATCTACCTCGATTTTCCCATGGGAGCTGTACATATATATTTTACATAAAAAACTAGGAGATCATTATAGTCATAGCAGTTAATATTCAATCTTGTAACCACCAGCAAGTCCTCCACTTCATCCTGCTTGAGGTCAAAGATACCTACAGAACTTTTTACAATTAAAGTGAAAGTCAGCTAAGCACATATACTAACAGATTCATTTTTTTATAGGAAAAGAAAATTATAGCTTAAGTTTGCTTATCAATAATGCATACTTGACTCAAAAACAAAGGCTTCGCTTTGCAAAAGTTTTCAAGAAATGGGACATTATCATTGGTAAGTTGCGACAACAAGATCAATCCTCGATAGAGTTCTATATCTCAATACCTCTTCTCCAACATTTTGGAAAATCAACCTAGTAGCTTAACCATCTCCTTCATTAAGGATTCAACTCAGAGTTAGTGCTTGAATCTAAAGATTGCAACAACATGATAGATGATTTAACAAAATTTCTTTGTGGTGAGCTTTATATATAACAAAGAAAAAGACACTAAGAAACCTAACAACTTGACACAATAAAAGACACCAACCAACCACAAGATTAGAGACACAAAAGGTGTCTGTTTTTTATTTCTTTTTCAACAAAACAAATTATCATTATATACTGATGTTTGGTTCAGATCTCACACTTGCTCCTACAAATCTGTTTATATGATTCTTAGATTTCTTCTGAAAGATAATAAAATGGTTGTAGTAAACTAATGAAGAAATCTTTGTTGTAGATTATGTTGTAACTTAATTACTCAGCTTGAAATGGGTACAGACGCAGAACACATTAAATTTTCAACTTGATTTTTCTAACAAAGTGATTTTAATTTGGCATATGATTACCTTATTAGCATAATTAAGAAAAGGGTACAACACCAACAAATTTATGCAAGGTGATGACTCCCATGCTTTCAACCAAAATAACAGCAGAAAGGGAAAAGAATATAGAGCAACCATTGTTGCTATCAAATCTGCTCCCTAAAGAAAGCATAATGTCTGCAAATATAAGTTATATCAAAGACATTCAGTTTCTAGGTTGTTGAATAAAAGCTCCAAAAAGCAAAAAAGAAGTAATCAACAAAAGAAAACAACCAAAATGATGTCATTAATCTTACAAACTGTTTCAACTAATTCAGCATCATCATGTAATTAACTAAGAGCAAGGTTTCCAATACTGTCTGATACATGGTACTGGTAGTACTTATTGGTCCGAAAGCCTAACAATACTCGGACAAGAATATACCGAGCGGTATGCTTAGTATAGGACCTGCACTGCCTAGTACACCATGCCCGGTTCGCCTTGGTATTGCTACATTACAAATTCCAAGAGAGTTTCAAAGGCAGACGGAGGGATTGAGACATATACTACCCCAGGTATATAGAACATGTATCATACAGTCTTTTTTTTCAATCCTTTTTAATATTTTTTTTCAAATCTCGATACATACCTATGTACCAAAAATTGGTACACAGTACCAATATAATACCCACACTACTGGTACACATAATTATGAGATTAAGATTAAGAGAATATGTTTTGAGATACAACTACAAGGATACTATCGCCAAAGAGAGAATCTTCATTCTCGAAGAGCTCATATGTGAATAGGATTTGTTTTGCTACTTGGCAAAACAACATTTATGCAAATTCAACTAAGATTTCAAAAGTTCACATTAGTATCTACTAGTCCAAACTCCAAACAATGACCAACATGGACCTATATGGACTCATAAACTAACCTATGCATTCCAACTGCCAGTAGTATTTGATTTTTATTTCCTGTGATACTAGGTAGTACAAGTCTTACAAGTACCATATTGGTTTGATGGGATGCTAAAAAGATTTAAATCCATGAGTTTAAGATTAACTTTGAAAAGCAAAATAAATGGTTTAAAATTTTAAAAGTTATTATTGAATATGGCTTCCAAACTAAGAATACTGGTAACATAAATGTAAAAATGATAATTTCTTCTGTAGTTTCAGTTGCAATATCCAATTATGATCCTTGTCAATCAGCACTAGATTACTAGTGTGTACTTGGAAAGTGTACCTCAGTGGCTGGCCCTGATTTGGAAACCGAAAAGTAGAACAAGAATCAAATTTAGGAATAATACTATTTCAAAGTAATTAAAAGAGAATCTAAGCATCAGCATAAAACTTACAAAAGTTGGTCCCTGGAATTGTTTGGGCATGCATTGTAGTCTGTAGATTGTGGCAGCAACCAGCACAGAAGAGTTACACTTACAAAAAGTGTCGCAACCGCTAATTCGAACCTGTGGTGCACCTGCCAAGAAATGATGCTAACTAATCATTGATAATAGGAGAACAAAGTAATTATGATTTTGAACTTCATGTGTTTATTTACATTCTACTTGTCTACCTTCATCAATTAGTTAATAAGAAAAGCCTGCATTTTCTCAATAATGTTAAAGTGCAATCAGGGCAGACACAGCTTGCAAACCACAACCATGCATGTGTTGCATTTCATCTTGATTAGGTGCCTTCCGCTGGGTAAAGTGGCTGAACCTGAATTGCTGCAACCTGACCAGTCCGACAGAGGCATTTTAAAGCACCTACAAATGTTGGTAAAGTAGAAGAAGTGGAAGAGGCAAAGTTAGTAACTTACAAAAAGAACATCTGCAAATGTTGGTAAATTGGATGAAAAGACAAGTGCAGAAACCTACATAACAGTGTAATCTGAAGAAACCTTACTAATGATGTCGACTGAAGATTGCATTCCATCGGTTACAAAACAAGATATTTTTCAATGTGTTAATAATATAAAAACAAAGCACAAAGGTAACAGAGGAACCCTACTTAGGTTCAAAGGGATAAGAGAAATTATGTAACTCCAACCCAACTGAAGCTTCTCTTGTAATGTTGCCTACCATTATAATGCTTTACACTTACAGGAAATGTCTTTTCCACTAAATCACCTATAAAGTAAAAACTTTAAATGATCTGATAAATTATGTAAATTTAAAAAAGAAAAAAAAATTATGGACTGACACTGTAGCAAAAGAGACCACAATCATTTTCGGAGAACTCAAATGTGAATAGGACTTGTTTTGCTACTTGGCAACAGAATATTAATGCAAATTAAGATTTCAAAAGTTCACATCAGTACCTACCAGTTCAAACAATGACCTATATGGACTGATAAACTAACCAACATAGACCTACATTCCAACTACCAGTATTTGATTTTTATTTCTTGTGATACTAGGTGGTACAAGTATTACAATTATCATACTGGTTTGACTGATTGCTAAAATGATGTAAATCATTGATTCAAGATTAGCTTTGAGCAAAAAAAGTGATTAAAATAAAGCTATTATTGAATATGACTTCCAAACTACAAACACTAGTTAGATAAATGCAAAAATGATAATTTCTTATTTCTATAATCCCCTTTATTTTTATAATTTCCATTGCAATATCCTGTTAGAGTTAGAATATAACCAGTTATGATCCTTGTCAATCAGCACTAGTTTACTAGTAGTTTACTAGTGTGCACTAAGAAAGTGTACCCAGTGGCGGCCTTATTTGGAAATCCACCATCAAACTACAAACGTTAAATCTAGAAACCAAAAAGTAGAACAAGAATCAAATTAGGAATAACACTATTTCAATGTAATCAAAGGAGAATCTAAGCATCAACATAAAACTGGCAAAAGTTGGTCCCTTGAATTGGTAGTTTGATGGCAAGATTTTGTCCAATACTTCAACTATTTGAGAGTAGATATCATGCATTGCAGCTTTGGGCAATGACCAAAACACGAGTTACGCTTACAAAAAGTATCGCAACCACTAATACAAACCTGTGGTGCACCTGCCAAGAAATCATGCTAACTAATCATTCAAAATTTGAGAACAAAATGGTAATGACTTTGAATTTCATGTGTTTATTTATATTCGACTTGTCGACCTTCATCAACCAGCCAATAAGTAGAGACTGCATTTTCTCATTGATGTTAAACAGATTAGACTACAATCAGACAGATACAGTTTGCAAACCACAGGTATGAATGTGTTGCATTTCATCTTGATTGAGTGCTTTCCACCGGGTAAAGTAGCAAAACCTGAATTACTGCAACCTGACCAGCCCGTTAAAGGCTTTTTAAAGCACCATATACTAAGTTGGTAAACTAGAATAAGTGGAAAAAGCAAAGTTGGCAACTTACAAAAAGAACATCAGCCAATGTTGGTAAATTGGATGAGCGCAGAAAACTTCTTAATAATGTCTTCTGAAGAACCTGCCTAGTGAGGTCTTCTGAAGATAAAATTTCATTGGTCAGAAACCAACTTCTAAGATTTTTTTCAGTGTATACAAAAACAGAGCCCAAAGGTAACAGAGGAACCCTGCTTAAGTTTATAGGAAACAGAGAAATAAAGAATCTTAACACTTACCCAAAACATTCATGTAACTCCAACCTAATAGTGCCCCAGAGGAATTCTATGAAGATTGATCTTTGAGGGGGATCAATCCTTGGAACGCTATAGGGGTTCCACCCTCCTAGAAGTCAGCCATATGGCTGCAATTGTAGATAGATCTTGTTCTCAAAAAGATGAAGGTTACATGCTTATATAGGGCTCCAAACCCTAGCCTTAAGGGCTGCTTCCCAAGTGAGTTAGCCTTTTTGCCCTCAACCCTAGCCGACCGGCCCAGTAAAAAAAGGGGGTGGGGGGGGCGGCGACTAGGACGCCCAAGGGCCCAAATATAAACCCTAGCCACTCTTCTTTATAGGATAGAGATGACTAGGTGGGATATACAGTTTCGTACCGTACCGAGCGAACGTCGAAACTCCGATACGGAACGAAATTGCATACCTTGATTGCTGTTATCTAAACCGAGATTTTGCTATCAAATTCCCTCCTCCGCTATTTCTTCGACGACAATTCTGCTCTTACAAAACAGCCACAAAACAAGCCTAAACTGCAACCTACATACCAAGGTCTTCAATTTCGAATAATATCGCGCGGTACAGGCAGTACATACCGATCCATCAGCAGACTAATACACGGACTGTCAGTTACCGGGCGGTATATATATATATATATATTATAAAAGGCGACATCGCCTTTCCCTTCTATAACGCGGGGCGACGTCGCCTTTTATAAAAATATTTACATATAAGAAAATCTTTTATATATAAATATATATATATATTTATAGATAAATATTTATATATAAGGTTTTTTTTACTTTTATATATATATATAGGCGACGTCACCCCGCCTAGGGAGAAGAGAGAGGCGACGTCGCCGAATTTTTATTTTATTTTATATATATATATACACACACACACACCGAACAGTATATCGCTCGGTATACAATACCGTACCGTACCGAACGAATGTGGAAACTTTGATACGGTACGATATTTTAATCCTTACTACATACACCAATCCACCAACCCTTTCGGACACTACTTCTTTCAACCGATACATGCTTTTAACCCAACAACAAAAGAGAGATCTTAACATTACAAATTTAGAGACATATGCTATGGCATCTGATGAGGCAATCAATGTTAAATTCAAAGCCTTCAAGACGCGAATGGAGGATAAGATTCAGACTCTCTTTACCGAACTCAGTTTGGGCTGACTACTGAGCCCGAAGAAATCACATCAAGGAGAGAGCTCTGACCGAAGAGATGACCTCCAGGAGATGGGAGGTTCTGTGACCAATCCCTACTATCCACGCATGAGGATGGACTTCCCTAGATGGGAAAAAGAAGACCCGATTGGTTGGATCTCGCACGCGAAGCGATATTTTCGGTACCACAAAATCGCGGACACATCTATGGTGGAAATTGCAGCTATACATCTTGAAGGGGATGTCATACAGTGGTTTGACTGGTTTGAACACACTCATGGAGTCCTCTCATTGCGATAATTCAAAGAAGGACTGTTGATCTGCTTCGGACCAACCGATTACGAGAACATTGACGGACAACTAGCAAAGATCCGATAAACCTCTACCATTCAAGAGTATCAAACCAGGTTTGAAAGGTTATCTAATCAAACTCGTGATTGGTCTGAAAAATAGCTATTGGGGACCTTTATTAAGGGCTTGAAGCCGGAGATCCGAGAAGTTAACGCGACAACCGTACATGCTTATGGCAGCCATCTCTTTCGCACGACTTCAAGAGGAGCGATTGAACCATGAAGCCCGGAGAACTAGGGTCGCTCCCCGACCAGCAATACCGAAGCCCTCAGCCCCCCCTATTGTCAGCCGAGCCCCTGCACCAAAAAAGTTGATAAGAGAAGAGCTTCGGGAGCGATCTACAAAGGGGTTATGTTGGCATTGCGACGAGCCATGGAGCCGCGAGCATCGCTGTAAAAAAGGGAGATTTCTTGTGATTGAACTAGTAGAAGAAGAGGTCATTGAACATCCAGAAGAGAGCCTTGAACATGAAGAAGAAGATGCGGAAGAAGAGCCACAACCAACCAACTTTATGGAATACGCGCTAGTCGGCTACTCAAACTCGCAAACGATGAAAGTTGGAGGCCTTCTCAAACAACAACCAATCACTGTTCTCGTCGACACAGGCAGCACTAATAACTTCTTAAATAGTAAGGTTGCTGCTCGAATAGCGCTCCACATCGAATGTTGTAACAAGTTCGACGTAAAGGTCGCCGACGGCAGAATCCTAAAGTGCGACCAAAGATGCCTGCAGGTGAAACTATTACTGCAAGACCAAGAAATTGTCGTCAACTTCTTCCTCCTACCAATTGATGATTATGAGGTCGTGCTTGGTATAGAATGGCTGACGACGCTATGTGATGTCTGTTGGAACTTTTTCAAATTAGTTATGAAATTCTACTGCAAAGGCAAACATATCATCCTACGCGGGAAGCGCGGAAGCAACGTAACCATTGTTTCGACCCAACGAATGGAGAAAGTTTTACACAAGTTAAATGGTAGCTTTTTGATGCATCTCCAGCAGCAACCAGAGGAGAAGAAAATATAAATTGAAGGTCAAAATCCCGCCCAATTGCTTGCTGAATTTGTCGACATTTTTGCTAAACCGCGCGGTCTTCCTTCTACTCGACAACATGACCATCGGATTCCAATTCTTCCAGGCAAACCACTAGCGAACACTCGTTCGTACCGTTATCCTCACCTCCAGAAGGATGAAATTGAAAAGTTTGTAAAGGAGATGCTTGAAACAGGGGTGATTCGGCCAAGTTGCAACCCCTATTCCTCACCGGTGCTACTTGTACGCAAGGACGGAACTTAACGGATGTGCATCTACCGAGCTTTAAATGGCATCACCGTCAAGGACAAGTACTCAATACTAGTGGTGGATGAACTTCTTGATGAGTTAAAAAGAGCTCAAGTCTTCACGAAATTGGACCTTCGATCTGATTACCACCAAATTCGAGTATGTTTAGACGACATTCCAAAAATTGCATTCCGCACACATAACGACCATTATGAATTCTTGGTAATGCTTTTTGGACTCACTAATGCTCTTTCAACCTTCCAAAGTCTCATGAATAATATTTTCTATGAAAATCTGGAGTCGAAATTGGAGTCATTCTCATGCAAGATGGTCGACCACTCGCATACACCAACAAGCGTTATCTCCCTCCTATAAAAAAATGTCAATATATGATAAGGAGATGCTCGCCATTATACACGCAATAACGAGATGAAGACCCTACCTGATCGGCCGGCAATTTCAAATTAAAACCGACCATAGAAGCCTCAAGTACTTTTTGGAACAGAAGATATCATCCCCTGAGCAACAAAAATGGATAACTAAACTTCTACGATTTGATTATGAAATTATTTACAAAAAAGGGAAAGAAAACGTTGTTGCATATGCACTGTCACGGCTACCTGAGCAAGCTAAATTTTTAGCTATACCTTCCTACCACCGACTTCCTCGAGGACATTAGGGAGGAATGGAAAGATCCAGAGATCAGCAACATCATAAAAAAATTGGAGGAGGATCTAAGCGCAATAACCCACTACAGTTAGGATTCGAGTGATCTACGCTACAAAGGTCGCATTATGCTTATACCCGACTCCCCTTACATCAAAATCATCCTGCATGAAATGCACTCCACACTTTCAGCAAGGCACTCCGGACTTCTGAGAACATACAAAAGAGTGAAGCAAAATTTTTATTAGAGAGGGATGAAAAAAATTATTTCTGAATATGTGGCACAATGTGATGTATGTCAACAACAAAATGGTGAAACAGTGGCGAGTCCAAGAAAGCTACAACCACTACCCATACTGGACTTGGTGTGGACTGACATCTCCATGGACTTCATCGAAGGGCTGCCACCTTCCAAAGGTAAAAGCACAATCCTCGTGGTGGTTGATCGACTTACGAAATATACTTATTTTTGTGCTGTGCGAAATCTCTACACTGCTGCTAGTATTGCTCAGAATTTCATAGAAAATATTATTAAACTGTATGGGATGCCAAGGTCCATTGTAAGTGATCGTGATAGGATCTTCACCAGTAAATTTTGGACCGAGTTATTTCAGTTACAGGGCACCAAACTCAAGATGAGCACTGCATATCATCCACAAACTAACGGCCAAACAGAGGTGGTGAACATGTGTTTAGAGACGTACCTTCGGTGTTTCGCTAGTGACCGGCCAAAGGAGTGAGCGAAATGGCTTCCCTGGGCTGAATGGTGGTATAATACTACATATCATTCATCTATAAAATGTACCCCTTATGAAGCCTTGTATGGTCGGCCGGCCCCTGTGATTCCAAAGTACGTAATTGGCTCGGCCAAGGTTGATCAGGTTGACCAAGAATTGATTGACAGGGACAAACTCCTACAACTG
>LVTN01000641.1:54190-68558 GCA_001649415.1 Musa itinerans | reverse complement strand
AAAGAGAATTTTCAATAGGAGATTGGGTTTATCTTCGCCTACAGCCATACAAGCAACTCTCCATCAACACACGAGCCTCTATGAAGCTATCCCCACGTTTTTATGGGCCCTATCAGATCACAGAGCATATTGGAGCCGTGGCGTACAGACTTAAATTGCCTAAGGATGCCAAAATTCACCATGTCTTCCATGTGTCATGCCTCAAGCCCAAGTTGGGAGAACACGAGTCACCCCAGATCCAATTGCCCAACATCATTGATGATGGAGATATTCAAGTCCAACCACAAGCCATCCTCGACTGCAGAATCACGATGCGTCGCCAACATCCCTCTACTGAAGTACTAATGCACTGGAATAATTTACCACTCGAAGACACCACATGGGAATCATATGAGGAGTTGAAGACCTAGTACCCTGAGTTTACGGAACCTCAGCCTCGAGGACAAGGTTGATTTGGAGAGGGCGGGCTTGATAAGACCCTAGCAGGGTTGGGTCCTACTCAACCAAGAAGCAGCTAATAAAAACCCTATGAGATTGTAATAAACCCCACCTAGCCGCCTCTATCCTATAAAGAAGAGTGGCTAGGGTTTATATTTGGGCCCTTGGGCTTCCTAACCGTCGCCCCCCCCCCTTTTTTTTACTGGCCGGTCGGCTAGGGTTGAGGGCAAAAAGGGTAACTCACTTAGGAAGCAACCCCTAGGGCTAGGGTTTGGAGCCCTATATAAGCATGTAGCATCCATCTCTTTGAGAACAAGATCTATCTACAATTATAGCCATATGGTCGACTTCTACGAGGGTGGAACCCCTATAGCGTTCCAAGAATTGATCCCCCTCAAACATCAATCTATATAGAATTCCTCTAGGATTCTATCACTTTGCTAGTTGTTTGTCAATGTTCTCGTAATCGGTTGATCCAAAGCGGATCAACAGTCATTTGAATTGTCGCCATGAGAGGACTCCATGAGTGTGTTCAAACTAGTCAAACCATTGTATGGCATCCCCTTCAAGATGTATAATCGCAATTTCCATCATAGATGCGTTCGCGGTTTTGTGGTATCGAAAATATCGCTCCGCACGCGAGATCCAACCAATCGGGTCTCCTTCCCATCTAGGGAAGTCGATCCTCATATGTGGATAGTAGGAATCAATCACAGAGCCTCCCCTCTCCTGGAAGTCATCTCTTCGATCAGGGCTCTCTCCTTGATTTGATTTCTTCGGGCTTGGTGGTCGACCCAAACTGAGTTCGATAAAGAGAATTCGAATCTTATCCTTCATTCGCGTCTCGAAGGCTTCGAATTTAGCATTGATTGCCTCCTCATATGCCTCCAAATCTATAATGTTAAGATCTTTCTTTTGTTGTCGGGTTAAAGGCATATATCGGTTGAGAGAAATGGTGGCCAAAACGGTTCGTGGATTGGTGTATGTAGGCTGCGATTTAGGCTTATTTTGTGGTTGTTTTGTAAGAGCAAAATTGTCATCGAAGAAACAATGGTTTCACGACGAAATTTTCAGCAAAAACCGAGAGATTTGAGAAGGGAATTTGACAGCAAAATCTCGGTTTAGACAAAACCGAGAGATTTGAGAAGGGAATTTGACAGCAAAATCTCAGTTTAGACAACAACAATGATGACAAATTTAATCAAGAAGATTTTGGCAGTATAACAACAAGGAAATCAGTGCAAGTTGCAATAGCAGAATTCTCGTCGAAAAATTCCAATGGTTTGCGACAAAAATTTGTAACAACACAAGAACGTTTTAGAGATGAATTTCTCAATAGATCAATCTTAGATGGAAGCCAAGACGATCTATAAAGCGTATAAGAAATTTTGTTCAAAAAGGATAACAAAGAGATCGGTAAAAGGAAACAATATGCTGGTGAAATTTTCTACAGCAATCCTTCGTTCGCAAAGATGATAACTTTTACGGCGAAAGGAATTCGTAGCACGGGATAGATAAAAAGACCTCTTCTTGGTATTTTGAATGAAAAATTGCAGCAGCAAAAGGTATTAGTGATAGGAGAATACTAGATCTCTTGATGCAATTGGAGGTGACGGTAGTAGTTTGATTTGATCTATGGCAGAAGATGACGGTGGAGATGGCGACATCAAGAGCAATTGTGGGAATTGCTTGGCTAGTGGTGGGCGGCAGGGGTGGCAGCAAAAGTAGTAAGATCGCTACTTTGATACCAGATGATAGAACCCTAGAGGAATTCTATGAAGATTGATCTTTGAGAGGAATCAATTCTTGGAACGCTATAGGGTTTCCACCCTCCTAAAAGTCGACCATATGGCTGCAATTGTAGATAGATCTTGTTCTCAAATATATGGAGGCTACATGCTTATATAGGACTCCAAACCCTAGCCCTAAGGGCTGCTTCCTAAGTGAGTTACCCCTTTTGCCCTCAACCCTAGCCGATCGGCCCAATCAAGGGCCCAAATATAAACCCCAGCCACTCTTCTTTATAGGATAGAGGCGGCTATGTGGGGTTTATTACAATCTCACAGGGTTTTTATTAGCTGCTTCTTGGTTGAGTAGGACCAACCTTGCTAGAGTCCTATCACAACCCAACTGAAGCTTCTCTTTTAAGAAATGTCTTACACTTATAGGATAGAGGCGGCTATGTGGGGTTTCTTGTCTTACACTTACAAGAAATGTCTTTTCCACTAAATTACCTATAAAGTAATTACTTTAAATAATAAAATAAATTATGTAACTTCAAAAAAGAAAAAAATTATAATAGATTTAAAGATCAAGTGTTTATTTACATAATGTCTACATCCTTTGGCTGGTGAACAAAAGTAACTTGCATTTTTTAATTGATATTGAAATACTAAAAATATATTATGAACAAGCACAACTTGTAATCTTGTGTTTGTTGTAATTTGAGTCAATTATTAACTTTACTTGGATTACATATAGAACAAGTTAAATTAAGAATTTAGGTATTTTATATCACACAGAAAATTGACGCCAATGCCCGACTATGTTTAAACAAACTATTAATCAAGGTCCGCCATACCGAAGCGTACCGCCCGATATGGGCGATACGTACCGGTCCGATAGGTTACCGGTACACGGATCGCCCGCTACCGAGCAGTACGTACCGGTTTTGACTATAACACTGTAGCAGTGCAGTGTAGCACTATAATAGTGCACTGTAGCACTGTAATAGTGCACTGTAGCACTGCTACAGTACTCGATACACCCATACCGTGCCGTACCGAGCCCAGGTCGAAATACCCGTATGGTACGGTATTGTGAACCTTGCTATTAATGTTCTTTTATGTATGGATACTAGATAAATTAAGCTTTTTATTTCATCAATTTTCACTTGCCTAATATTAATTGTAATTTTATGATAACTAGATCTCTGCAACATCTACAATGATTAATACTAAGATGGGCAAGCAAATAACTGAAAATGCTGTTTTGGATATCTGTTCATAGCTAGAAAAAACAACTATATCGGAATACTGAAAGAAGTTCCCCAACTTTTTGGTTAACAGTAAGTTGATTGAAAACAAGTTTCCTACTATAGGATAAGAGACCTCAAAGATTTTAAGCAGACTTCAACAAAAAAATTCGTATTTTACCATCTTCCTGAAAATTTTTGCTATGATATACAATTACTTGCTCGGAACGAATTACAATTGTTTAACAAAATGTTTATCATAAGGCAAATTTATGAACTAGCATAAGTATATATATGTTTAGTTCTTCCACAAAACAAATCTTTGATAACCAACTTGATGCACAGTTGTGGCTGTGTCAATTGTGTAGGACCGGGACAAGTTTCACTAGAATAGTGATACAACGTACAACAAAATAAATATATTAAAATTTGTAAGCATGTACTGCTGGCACCAATTTCTATACAACATCAAGACATAGGGAGGAAAATCAACAAACTAATCAGTGAAGGGAAAGTCAGCAAGAAAGACTGTAATATAGGACTATATTTACAGGAATAAGCAACACCATTAATACAACTGGCCTTACAAATTCTGACAGGCCAAAATCTGTAGCTTGCAGAGGTTGACTCCTCTTGTGCAGACTTGAAAATGGAAGGCCTACATTCATCCAAACAAAGGAAGTTTTGTGAAGATAGAATGTCTATGGTTGATGATTTCCACATAAAACAAAAAAAATTCAGAGTTTTCCAGATATTTATACCGAAACACCTAATAGATATTGAATTATGACTAGTTTCATGTCTTAGTGAACCAGGCCGTGCAAATGATACTCAGTTGCAGTTTTAAGCATCTGCTAAGTCACTATAGCAGCAACTTTCTCAGTACATCACATATGCTTAGTTTAAATGCAGATTTCTAGGAAAGAATAGCACTATATCCAACTGGCAAGAGCATTCAAAACAGAACCAACTTTCGAATGAATATGACTTATGAGGATACAAGATAATGCACAGATAAAGAAAAGTTTATAGGTCTTACATGGCTTATACATGATCACCAGTCTTACATAATCTAATAAAGAAAACACAGACCAAAAAGTTGTACTTAGCTCATTGCCTAAAAATAAGTATAAAATTTTACAGTAGATACACAGGAAGTAACCATATGCAAAATGTGGTTCACCATTCTCGCAACATCTAATTAAATAAAATGAAATATTCTTGTCTCAGATAAGAAAAAAGAAATTCTAGCAGTTATGGAAGTAAATCATAATAATCTCAGATTTCTCTTGTTTAGCATTGAGTTCAACAACCAAAACTAGAACTATTTCTTTCCTACAAAAACCTGCACAGCATCCAAGAAAAGAAACATAACCATCATTATAGTACAAATAAAGATATATAATCCAAGTAAACACAACCATCAATATAGTATGAATAACCATCATTATAGTACAAAGTATGAATAAACATTACATGGAAGTACTTAAAAGCAGAATTTTAAAAGGCTTATTAAGAACTAATAAAGATATATCATTATCATCTATGAATTGCATGCTCACGCCTAATTATCCTAAGATGATGTCTGGGTCTATCTTATTTTTCAGTCACAAAGGAAAACTTCAGTGACCTTAAATTTCCTATCTTCATCACAGTATATAGTATATACAATCATATAGCACTGGTCTTCACTCTGACAAATTTTGAAAACTTGAGATGTCACCGACCAGCATCCACATAATAATTAATTGACCACTTCCATTTTAAATATATCAACCAAAAACTGATATTTATTACTATATGTATGAATATTTGTTCATTATAATATACAATTTCTAGATAAAGTCACTTTTCTCAACATTCAGACACAAAAAAACAGAAATAAACAATTGTTTTCAGTAACAAATCAAGCACAATAAAGCAAAACAAGAAAACCTTGTAAATAGTTTAGGACAATGAGGTTCACTGCAAAAGATAGCAGTCAATCAATGTCTGGGGTCGTAGGCACCAGCATGTCCTCCACTTCATCCTGCTAGAGAGTAGAGCCATCATACAAAATTGTTTACCATCAAACTGATGCAGATGCTAGATTATTTTAAAAAAACTTCATAAACAGTATTCTATGTGTATATATAGAGATATAAAAATGTAGAATAACATTAGATATAAACTTTGTTACCATTTATCATTTATGTCAATAAGCTATGTGAAGGTCTAACTCAGTTTGTCTACAGAAGTTGTACATATATCTTTCACATCATCAAGACAAGATAAGAGATTATTGCAACCACATCGATCAATATCTGAGGTCCTAACCTCTCATATGTCCTCCGCTTCAACCTGTTTGAGATTAGAACTATTTACAATCAAACTTATTTACAGTCCTGCAAAATTATTTACAATCAAAGTGAAAAGTTATTAAAGCACACTGGAAACTGTAGATATTAAAGCTCACTGACAAATTATAAATATCATTTTCATAGGAAAAAAAATGATAGATTGTGCTTGATTTACAATATCTAATGCATACTTACTCAAAGCAAAGGCTTGGGTTTGCAAGATCTTTTCATGACATTTCTTAACCTTGAACAAAATGGGACATTAGTCAATGGCTAAATGAGACAAAGGGATCAATAAAGTTTTCTATCTCGATACCTCTTCTTCAGCATTTAAAAAAATGATCCTGGTAGTTTTTCAATTTTCCTCTTCAAGGATTCAGCCATTGAGCCAGTGCTTGAGTCTAAAGATAACAACAAAAGATAGATTATTTAACAATTGTCTTCAAAGCAAACTACATATACAAAAAAAAAAAAACCAATAAGAAACACCTAACAGCTTTTCTTTAAGATGGTCTTCACATATTACACAATAGAAGGCACCAAGCAACCACAAGTTTGGTCACATTAAAGGAACATATTCTTTTTTCTTAACAAAACCTATCGTCACTACATAGTAATGCTTGTTTCAGATATCACACTCATTGAGACTGCAAGATGTCTCTTTAGACTTGCACATTCTTGGAACTCCAAAATACAATAAATGAAATTGCTTCAAATTGGTGATATCAGCTTGCATCTATGCCAACTAAAGAATTAGTCAATACACATCCATTTATATGATTCTTAGATTTCTACAAAATAAAAAAGTAGCTTCCTGTTGTAGTAAACTAATGAAGAAAGCTTTGTTGTACATGATGTTGACTCAAACAGTTACTCAGCATGAAATGAGCTAGATGAATAGAATACATTAAACTTTCAACCTGATTTTTTTAGCAAAGTGATATTGGATTGACACATTGAGACAGTCACTAAGAAAAGGTTACAAAATTAACAAAGTTATACAGAAAGATACCTTACATCCTTTCAACCAAAACAATTAGGAAAAGGATACAGAGTGACCATCATCACCAAGGACTATCTACCATCCGAAATGGTACAAAACGAATGGTACTTACGAACCCAGGCATATACCGGTACACGGATCACCCCCATTTCGGGTGCTCCAATCTAACTCAATATAAAAAATAAAACAACAATTACAGATCACAAACATGAGCTCTCTTCTCGCGGGGAATGTGGAACCGATGCTGCTGCCACCACCATCGATCTCTCTAGTATACTCCCTCTTCTTCTCCTCCTCTCCTCGTCCTTCTTTTCTTCTTTCTTCTTTCTTCTCCTCCTCCACTGCATCCACTTCTTCCTTCTTGTTCCTCCTACTCCATCGCTTCCTCTTCTTCCTTCTTGCTCCTCTTCCTCCATTGCCTCTCTATCTTCCTTCCTCCTCTCACTCCACCGCCTCCTCTTCTTTCTTCCTCTTCCTTTATCATCTCCTCTTCCATTGAGGCTATGCGAATTAGTTGCATATTCTTGGAATTCCAAGATACAATAAATGAAATTGCTTCAAATTATTTTTTTTTCATATGGTTATCGATATCAAATAAAAAATATATAAGCATGGACTTCCAATACACATATATTTATATGATTCTTAGATTTCTATTGAAAGATAATAAAATAGTTTCATGGTGTAGTAAACTAATAAAGAAATATTTGTTCTATATTACATTGTAACTTAAACAATTGCTCAACATGAAATAGGCTACACGTATCGAGCCCATCAGAATTTCAACCTTACATCCTAGTAAAGTGATATCAGTTTGGCATATTATCACCATCACTAAGAAAAGAGTAAAAAACCAACAAACTTATGCAGGGAGATAACTTACAGAGAACCCAAGTTCAGCTTCCACATTTTTGGATGAAAGCTCCAAGAAAAGAAGAAGAGGAATGAGAAGCGTTCAACAAAAAGAACAACCATAAATGATCACTAATCTTACAATCTGCTTCAACTTATTTAAAATCATCAACAGAATCTGGTTTGAGATGCAACTATAAGGGTACTAAAGACAAAGAGAGAAGATTCATCTTCAGAGAGCTCATATTCAAGCAAAACAGGTTTTGCCACTTGGCAAAGAAATCTTAGCGCACATTCAACCAAGGTTTTAAACCACTGTCTATGTTTGCAAGTAATCAGATACAACACATTTTAGCAGCATTATTTACAATCAAAGTGAAAAGTTAGTAAAGCACACTGAAAATTGTAGATATTAAAGCCCACTGACAAATTATAAATATCAATTTCATAGGAAAAAAAACAATAGATTGTGCTTGATTTGCAATATCTAATACATACTCAAAGCAATGGCTTGGGTTTGCAAGATATTTTCATGACATTTCTTAACCTTGAACATGGGACATTAGTCAATGGCTAAATGAGACAAAGGGATCAATAAAGTTTTCTATCTCGATACCTCTTCTTCAGCATTTAAAAAAATGATCCTGATAGTTTTTCTATTTTCCTCTTCAAGGATTCAGCCATTGAGTCAGTGCTTGAGTCTAAAGATAACAACAAAAGATAGATGATTTAACAATTGTCTTCAAAGCAAACCACATATACAAAAAAAAAGACACCAATAAGAAACACCTAACAGCTTTTCTTTAAGATGGTCTTCACATATTACACAATAGAAGGCACCAAGCAACCACAAGTTTGGTCACATTAAAGGAACATATTCTTTTTCTTAGCAAAACCTATCGTCACTACATAGTAACGCTTGTTTCAGATATCACACTCATTGAAACTGCAAGAAGAAGTCTCTTTAGACTTGCACATTCTCGGAACTCCAAAATACAATAAATGAAATTGCTTCAAATTAATTTCTTTCTTGGCATAGTTGGTGATATCAAGCAAAGAAATGTAAGCTTGCATCTATGTTTCAAATTAATTTCTTTCTTGGCAAAGGAATCTTTGCGCACATTCAACCAAGCTTTCAAACCACTGTCTATGTTTGCAAGTAATCACATACAACACATTTTAGCAGCCAACTGAAGTCACGGCACAGTTAACATTTCAAGATATATGTAAATTCTTATTTCCCAAATTTCTACTAATGTCAGGTTGCTAAACACCTTAGTAACAGAATCAAACAACTATCAATTTTCAACAATAAAAATATCGATTATCCTTTTCTTTCACATAATTACATGATGATAAAATAAAATCCTACAAATTTTACTAGGACTAAGATGTAGTATGAAAGAAGATCAGGATGTGAGAAAATAAAGCAAGTAATTATAAATTGCTACCACCACAGGTGATTTTTAAATTCTTTTGTAATACAAAAGAGTTAGGTGCAAAGAGAATTTAGTGGTGGCAACCGGAAGCACATAACACAGGACACTCATACTGTTCCAGTAACACAGAATTATATATATATATATATATATATATTCATTTATAAAAAGAATTGAAAATTGTCAGAAATAAACATAACAAGGAGGAAGCACAAGCCACAAATGTGGTTGTACTTGTATATTCATGCATACTGCATAAGCAGCCATTGGGGTATATGTGGATGGATGCATATGCAATAGCTTTTTCCATATATGAAGTAACGTTGCATAATGATGTCACATTAGTCTAATGCTATGATCATAATTGTTGTATGCTATCATCATAATTGTTGTAGACCATTTTTGAACATTACTTAGAAGGAACCTAAATGAAGCATATATTTATGGATGTACTACAATTTCATTTATTTAAAAAAATGAGTATTGTTTGAGCATTTTGCCTATCCTTTGTCTCACAAGCAGAAAACAATATTGTTAATGAAGTTATAATGCAAGACTTTATTCACATATCTCAATGGTAGAGCATACGAGGAAAATTTTAAAGGAAACTGAACTTGAAAATGAAACAGGGATAGTTGTACTGCCTCTTGTTCCTAATTTTCATTTGTTTTTTGGTTACTAAACAATAATAACGAAATCAAACAACTATTCATCTTCCCTAATAAAACATGGATTACTATGTTCTTTCCTTTGCATTAATACTTGCTGATAAGACAGTGATATGTTAACAGGGATAGTTATACACCTAATCATTACCAATTTTCTAATAATTTTGGTTCCTAAACAAAATCAATTCATCATCAAAAATAATGATATACATTATTCTTTTCTTTTGCACAATCACGTACTTATAAAATAAAATCTGCAATGCTCCACTTGGACTATGATGCAGAATGAAACAAGAACAGGATGGACAAAAAGAAAACAAACAATTGTAATTTGCTACTACTTATGATTTCTGAATTATAAGTTGCAATACAAAAAAAACACTGCAGAGAGAATTCAGTGGTAGAAACCAAGAGCACCATAACGGAAGACCCATACCGTGGAAGTGACACAACCAAAGCACAAGTTGATACAAACACACTGCTTCCACTTATTATGAACAGTTATATTCGAAAAAAGAAACTTATTATTACCTGCAAAATCCAGTAGATAAGAAAATTGCTGAAACACAACAGTATATTGATTTATCCTCCTTGTGGCCTGATTTGGTTTCCCTGCATAAGATGAGAAAGAACCAAACTCATAAAGGGACGATTAACCAAACAAGAACTACATATGCCAGAAAACCAGCAGGTTTCCCTCACTTCAAAGTGACCAGGATGATGCTTACCATCCAATCTTTTGGCCTTTAACTGACAGTAATCTTTTATTTTGTTCATAGCATTCCTTGATCTTGAACAAAATCAGACATTAAACATTTCTATGTTGGTACCCTCTTCGTCAGCTTTTTAGAGATAGATTTTAAAATTTTCATGCCCTTTAAGATTTCGTCTCAAAAGTCAAGGATCGATTGTAATTCTGTTTGTTCTTAAGAATTCCTCAATTAAATTCAATTAAAAGGTAGCATGATGACCAAAAAAGAAATGTTTAGCACCCTAACCTTCCTGTCCTGATAACTCGAATCCTCCTAGGCATGTCATAGGTCGCTATGGTCATAAAGGCAATCTGCAATGCGTGTGCAGCTAAAACATGAACAGAATCAAAGAATAAGAAAAGAAGAAGAGTCCAACACAAGGGAAAGAGAAGGGGGAGAAAGAAAACAGGCGCTGTGTTTTACAAGCAAGAGTACAACGGAAAGGCATAATCCATGAGACCTCATATCCAATTTTGGAGGCTGTTGTAATTCTGTTCGCCAATCTTCAACCTGTAAGCCTCATGCTCGAGGATGAACCAATCTTGGAGTTTACCATGGTTCTGTTCCTGGACGAGATCAATGGGCACCGGCCAAGAATTGACGGAACCCAGACAAGTTCTTCAATGTCATCCAGGAGTCCCTTGCCAAATTCTTCCACAAAGGGGCAGTAGAAACGGGAGAGAAGGGAGGAAAGAAGAGCAAGAGAGACAAACCCGAGTAACAAATAGAAGCCTGATGCAGAACTAAATATTCGAGAAGAAACATAAAGAAATCCCTGGAACAAGAAGTTTCAATCGAAAGGAGCAGAGCAAAAGTGTCCTCAAGTGCGTCTCAATCTCCTACCCTCTGTCTACGCCCTCTTTCGTTTTTTGCAATGGGTGACTAAGAACAAGAGGCAGCCTGAAGCAAAACCATAAATGATTCAAGAAGAACCTAAAGAAATCCCAAAAACACAAAGAAGCCTAAATATATTCAAAAAGAAACTGAAAGAAATCTCAATAGAGTCGGAGAAAAAGAAAAATAAACCCAATACAAAAGAGAGAAAGAAGAAAGAAAACCAAACACTGCATTCCTCCAAGTGAGATTTCCAAGCAGCACACATGAAGCTCCGCTTCGCAGAACCATCTTGGAGGATGCAGCATGTCTATTTGACAACTTGCACCTCTGTTCGTGATATTAGGGGTTACAGCGGTTCCATTTCCCACTCAAGTTGAATGCCCCAAGGACATCACCTTCCTCCGCATATCCTGATAATGACGAGAGAGTTCACAAGAACCAAGAATCCCGAAAAGGTTCAAGAACAAGCCAAAGAAACACCAAGAAGAGATAATAGAGGAGAAGAGAGGAAGAGAACATAAAAGATTTAGGGAGAAACAGGGAAAGGTTTAGGGAAAAGGAGAGAGGAAGAGAACATAAAAGGAGAGGAGAGGAAGAGAACATAGATGGTTTGATCTAAAGCAGGGGAAGAGAATGACGGATAACAAAAAGCTGCGAGTTTGGGAGGGAATAAAACATATAAGAGACGAGCGTTAAGATTCGTGACCTATCATGCGATCCTTATAATATACACTGGATCACTATATTCCTGATCAATGCATCCAGATTCCCTCATATGTATTGATCATTATATTTCTGATCAATGCATCAAGATTCTCTCCTATACATTGGATCACTATTCTCATATACACTGGATCAATGCAAGCAAAAAACCTCTATAAATAAGACTAAGCCAAATATATAACTGAAAAGATACTGTAAAAATAGTAAAAACAAGAGATAGTCCAAAGAAAAGAAAAAAAGATAAGGTCAACAATTGGATTCTCAGGTCAATCCTCCATCTCATCCTGCTTCATCAATGATCTCTTGATGTATGCCCTATATCATGCCCTTCCCACCAGATATCTTTAAAGCATCTCCATATACACCATGGTTGCAAGACAAATATGGTGCTAAAGCAATCAAATCATATGGCAATCAAGAGAGCGTCGAGAAAATAGTTAAAGAAAGAAAGGATTTTGAATCAGAAAGAAAACGATTCTAGAACCCAGACGAAGAAACTCATTACAGCACCACCAAATCATCAGACCAAGATACAGATTGCAAGCCAAAACACACGAGAAGGAAACAACAAGGCATGGTACTAAGGGGTATCAAAACACATGCAACACCAGAAATCAGAAAGGCAAACAATTACAGTTGCAAGCATCAACTGACACATCACAACACCATGTTTTTAGGAAACTATATCAATTGTCTAATAGAATCAGATACTATATCAATTGTCTAATAGAATCAGATACTATATCAATTGTCTAATAGAATCAGATACTATATCAATTGTCTAATAGAATCAGATCCACTTACCACAACAGAATCCATGGAAACACCGATACTCGAGCAAGAACATTAGGAAACAAAGAATAGGAAATAACATAAATACAAATCTGTGTCAGACCATTAGTTAATGAAAATAAGTTACAAAAAACCTTAAAAGCTCATAAGGAGACAAGAGACAAAATACAAGAATAAGTGTGTTCTTGATTCTACACTTATAGTTCCTCCCGTTTAGAAATCTCATATCGGCATCTCACAGCGAAAAATAAAAGTAAAATTAGATTTCTCAAAATTAAGTATTTGATATTGTACGATGATTGGTGCACGAGAAAATCACAAAATCAAGAATTACCTAAGGAAATCGTATATTCTTAAAATTTTCAAATCCGATAGAGAGGATGAAGGAGAATTCACGTACTCCTCTCTAGCGGTGATTCACATGGTAGACGCAGCGACGACACTCCTAAAATCGTTACGGGATCTTCCTATCCATGTGCACCATAAGGCTACTGGAGCCAAAGAGGATGAAAGGAAGCTGAGGAGAATATGAGAGGTGACTACTAGAAGCTCTAACGTATGAACCTTAGTTCCTCCTATTTATAGTGGTGCATGCAACTTAACCCTTAATGGATCATTCCCTTATTGGATATTGGATCTCTATCTAATTACCCAATCTTATTGGATCTCATCCATAGGATCCAAAATAGGGGCTCCGCAAATATCTCATATCCATACCTCTACTCATCGTAACATCTATCATATGTTTGTGACTCTCTAAGCTCGATACCAAGCTGGTCATTGTTGAATCTCGGATTTTGATAATGAAATCAATTGATGAAGTTATGATCTAACGTACATTTGAGTGATGCAGGACTAACCTCGATTAAGGAAAGACAATTCGATTAAAGCATGAAGAATTAGACGTTGGGCTAAAGTAAAATATGTTAGAAGATTGGACGTCGGATCGGAGGAATGGTCAACGTGCCGAAAGGACTTCGTGTCATAAGTTCGAGCATTAGGTCGAAGGATCAGACATTGTACCAAGGAGATCGAAAGTTACGAGAGGTCAACAAGCCGATTGGGCAATACGTTGAAGGATCGGATGAAGCACTAGATGAACCAATTGTTAGTTATAGGTGCCCTACAAGCCAATCACGTGAGTGATAGCACCTGTGACACGCTGCGACGATCTCTTTAAGCCGATTGGGCAATACGTTGAAGGATCGGATGAAGCACTAGATGAACCAATTGTTAGTTATAGGTGCCCTACAAGCCAATCACGTGAGGATCGTGATGAGATCACAATAATGAGACCGATTCATCTTTAAACACAAATCCTAGATCATCCCGATTATAGGTTACTCGAGAAAGACATCGAGATAACTAGATAGACCGGTGCGCTGTATACTCGTCCATATGATGGAAGCAACTGGTCTCATAGTTGCTCGTGTGGAGACACTAGAGGTATAGTGCAAGTGCTTATTGGAGAATGAGTTCACTAATTGATTCAGTTGCTGGTTATAGGTGCCCAACAAGCCAATCACGTGAGTGATGGCACGTGTGACTTGA
>LVTN01000641.1:29129-39137 GCA_001649415.1 Musa itinerans | reverse complement strand
CGAAATGTCATGCAATGCACATGAAGAACATGAGAACAACCTTCCAAAGAACAGGAAGGATTTGGCATTTAGAACTCAAGAAGATCACTTGAAAGAAAACTCAAGTAACGATGATAATGATGATGATGACTTAGCACTTATAATAAGAAAATTCAAAAAATTCATAAGAAGAAACAAAACTAAAAATAAAAATAAACTCAAAAAGGACCAAATCATTTATTACGAAAGCAAGAAGCCGGGGCACTTCAAAAGTGAATGTCCCCAAGTGAAGAAGAAGCAACCAAAAACTAAGAATGCACTTAAAGCAACTTGGAATGACTCAAGTGCATCCGAAGAAGAGGAGCCAACCAACAAAGAGCAAGTTGCTAACTATGCATTGATGGCATATGACGACGAGGTAAGTAACTCGATTGAAACTCATTTATCTTTTGATGAATTATTAAGTGCTTTTCATGATTTATTTGATGAATTAAAATTAGTTAGTAAAAAGTATAAACTATTAAAAAAGGAGCATGATTCTCTTGTTAGTGATTTTGATAGACTAAAAATTGAGCATGATAATAGTTTAGCTCATTGCATAAAATGTGATGAATTAGAAATGCTTAAAAAGGAGAATTTGTAACTTCAAGAAACCTTAGAAAAATTTGAAATAGGTAGCAAATCCCTAAACATGATTCTTGCAAGTAAGAATCATGTTCATAGAAGAGATGAAATTGGCTTTGTGAGTAACACTCATAAAAACCTAACTATCTTTGTTAAAGGCCCAACTTTACATGTTTTACCCCAAAACAAATGCAACTTTTGCTGTAAATTTGGACATGTTGCTTATAAATATCCATTTAAGAGATATAGGCCACACAAATTGATTTGGGTTCTTAAAGGAACCATAAAAAACTCCATGCAAAATGATAAGTTGAGTCGATCAATTTTTGAGGCACCCAAGGTCAAATGGGTACCTAAAAATCATCTTTTTTTGTAGAAACGTTTACCATCAAAAGCTAGGAGCAAGAGATGGTACATTGATAGTAGATGCTCAAGGCACATGACCGGAGATTTATCTTATTTTTCTAAGTTCACTAGCTTAGACAAAGTGTATATCACATTCGGAGACAACAACAAGGGTAAAATCATTGGCAAAGGAATTATAGGTAACAAATCCAACTTTTTAATTAAAGATGTATTGTTGGTTGATGGGTTAAAGCATAATCTTTTAAGCATTAGTCAATTATATGATAAAAGATACATGATTAGATTTGAATATAATGCTTGCATTATTGAACAACCACACAAATGATTGCCCTAAAACAAAATAAACTATATACTATTGACATTGATGATCTTCATAATGAAATGTGTTTTTCGGTTTTGAATGACGATGCTTGGCTTTGGCATAGGAGATTATGTCATGCTAGCATGAAACTAATATCTCAAATCTTATCCAAAGAACTTGTAAGAGGTATTTCTAACATTAGATTTGTTAAAAATAATGTGTGTTATGCTTGTCAACTAGGAAAACAAATAAAAGATAGTTTTAAACCAAAGAATCAAATAAGCACCTCTAGACCATTACAATTGATCCATATGGATTTATTTGGACCAATTGATATATCAACCCTAGGAGGTAGCAAATACACCTTTGTAATTATGGACGATTATAGTAGAAACACTTGGACATACTTCTTGGCACACAAAAGTGATTGCTTTAGGTATTTTTCTAAGTTTTGTAAATTTGTTCAAAATGAAAAAGGCTTTATGATTTCATCAATTCGGTGTGATCATGGTGGCGATTTTCAAAACCATGATTTCTAAAATTTTAGTGAATCTAATGGGTACAACCATAATTTCTCTACTCCGAGAAATCCTTAATAAAATAAAGTAGTAGAAAGAAAAAATAGAAATTTACAAGAAATAGCAAGAACTATGTTAAACAAACATAGCCTACCCAAATATTTTTGGGCCGAAGCCGTTAATACGATATGTTATGTCATGAATAGGATTCTAGTAAAACCATTACTTTCCAAAACTCCTTATGAATTGTGGAATAACAAAAAACCCAATGTTTCATATTTTAAAGTTTTCGGTTGTAAATGTTTTATCTTAAATGAAAAAGATACCTTAGGAAACTTTGATGCAAAATCCGATGAAGGCATTTTTCTTAGTTATTCTTCTATTTCTAAAGCCTTTTATATCTTTAATAAAAGAATTTTGGTTATAGAAGAGTCTATTCATGTTGTCTTTAATAAAGTTTCCGAATTTAAGAAAATAATTTTGATGATGATATTAATTTTGATGTTTTGAATTTGAATGAAACCCTTTCTCCAGCTAGCAACTTGGATATATTTTCTTCTGAAACATCCTTACCAAAGGAATGGAAGTACGTAGATGCTCATCCTAAGGAGGTAATCATAGGAGACACATCAAAAGGGGTTCAAACTTGTTTTTTTAAGAATTTTTATGCCAACGCCGCTTTTCTTTCTCAAATTAAACCTAAATGCATTAACGAGGCCTTGAAAGATGATTCATAAGTTATCGCAATGTAAGAAGAGGGGAGGGTGAATTAATGCAGCGGATAAAAACGTCGATTTAAAAATCTTCGTACGTTAAAAATCGATCTCGGAAGATAACTTGAAAGCATGTTTGTTCGTAAGGGTAGTGAAAGCTAAGTAAGGAGGAAGTGAAGCAATTGCAAAGTAAGTAAATGACAATAATATAAATGTAAACCCCCAGAATTTATAGTGGTTCGATTGTTGTAACCTACATCCACTTCCAATTCCTCCTCCGTTGAGGTCACTAGCGTCCACTAATGATCTTCTTTCAATGAGCGAAGATCAACTACCCTTTTACACCTCACTTCTCTTTTTCATAGGTTTAGAAACAATCTTTTACAAGCACTCACTCCCCTCTAAACATAATTCTAAACTTAAGCTAGAGGAGGGGATCTTTCAAGTAATTGCTACAATGTTTTCTCACTTTTAAGTTTTTTATGCTTATGTTTGTTAACCAGGGATGAGAGGTAGGCCTCAAGTGGATTGAAACTTGGAGCCTAAAAGTGTCTCGTCCCGGGTCTTTCGGGTATTGGTGGTATTACCGTGTGCAGCACTGACACTAACACTGACACTAGGTGGTACCACCGCCTGACACCCTGCCACTGGGTGGTACCACCGCCTAGTCTAGTGGTAACACCGCTTGACAGTCTCTCAGAGACTGTGTCTGGGCAGTACCACCGCCTGACATAATCTCAGAGATTGTGCTATGACAGTTCCACCTCTTGAGTCACTATTAGAGCCTTTCACTTAGCCCAAACCAGCTCAAACTTTGGCTCAATTGGCCCATAATTGAGTTGGCCCAATTCCAACCCAATTATGTGCTAACTACGAATTTTAAGGCATACATTAAGCAAATCAAGTCCGGTTAGTCTAGGTTTCTTCCGATGAGCTTCCGGCAATCTTCCGGCGAACTTCCAACGATCTCTCGGCATTGTTCCAACGGACTCCCGGCAAGCTCCTGGACTTCACGATGATCTTCTTGGCAAGTTCCGATGAGCTTCTTTGGCAAGCTTTTGGACTTCTCGATTAATTCCGGTAGAACTTCCGACGAATGTCCGAACTTCCGATGAACTCTCGAACTCCTAACAAAATCTCATTCTTGACTCTGGGACTTTATTTTGCTTTATGCCTTGATTGCTATCATAGTTATTCCTGCACACTTAGAAACCTACTTCGATCTAAACAATTATTACAAAGCAAATCAAATGTTGTCCGGCATGTCATTGATTCATCGGTGCTTCATTCGAATCTTCGGTGCATCGTCTTCTCTTGCGGCCTTTTGCCCAATCGGCATGTTGACCTTCACAACTCTAATCTCCTTGGCACAATGTCTGCTCATTCGGCCCGATGCCTGAATTCATGGCATGAAGCCTTCTACTGACACGTCGACTGATCCTCCAGCCCGACGTCCAATCTTCTGACATGTTCACTCCGACCGAACATTTGATTCCTCCTACTTTAATCAATTTGACTCTCCTTGATCGAAGCTAGTTCTGCGTCACTTAAAACACATATTATATTACAAACTCATCAATTGATTTTATTATAAAAATATGAGATTCAACAATCTCCCTCTTTTTGATGATGACAACCAATTGATGATGGAGTTTAAATTAAACTCCTCATATCAATATGTTATATTGTTTGATAGAATCTTTGAATTCAAAAAATTATAAGTATTTCACCATTGCATGTATCATGAATATTGAAAGACCTAATTAATCATATCATTGCATGCAATATAAAGTCATGTATAATCAAAATATCTAAGTACATCATCCCATGCATGATTATCATCATAACTTATACATCATCATCATCATATCTTCTTCCCTTTTGTCATCAACAAAAAGGAGAAGTGCAACTATCAAGTCATTGAGATATAATTTCAAATTATTGCATTATAAACATAATTTCAAGTTTTTGAAACATCATATATCATCATGCAAGCTAGTAAGTTTTTTAGATATAAAAGTTAGCAAATTTTTTTTTTGCATCTTTTGAGATGTGCAAGATAGCATGTTTTCTTTTCTTTGCAATGTTCAAACTAGCAAATTTTTTAAACATAATGCAAGATAATAAATAGCAAGTTTTACATCATTTTAGAACATGCAAACAAGTTTGCTTTTCTTTGCGATTTGCAAGCTAGAGTGATTTGTTCTTCTTGAATTGTGCAAGCTAGTAAATTTTGGTTGTCTTTTGAGATGTGTACACTAGCAATTCTTTCTCCCCCTTTGTCATTAGTAAAAAGAAGGGAATAACACAAAGGTGCAATTCATTTCCCTTTACATCAATTTTTTAAGCATCACATAAGGTATACAACCATAAATACAAAAGAATTATACATAATGAAAATCATGACATGAATGATATCAATATCAAAGATCATAAAGGATCAAGTAATGATTCATTTTAATAAATCTTTTCTTTTGTAAATAGTAAGAAGAAATCTTAAGAGATCAATTATAAGGCAATCTTCAAAGGAATTCTTAAGTCATCAATTTTGAGAAATCAAGAGAAAAATCATGATTCATAACTATTCTCTTTAACAAAAGGAAACAAGGAAAACAAGGATCTTGATTAATCAAGTATCAAATTTTGAGAAATCAAGAATTTAACATGCCTAAGTTTAACATTCAAGGCTAGCACTTTTTGCTTTCTTTTGTAATAATATTCTAATCATAACATAAATACAAATGAGTCATATGAAAGACATGAAAGTTATTAATATGAAAGATCAAGAAGGATCAATTCGTGAATACCAAAAGACATTATTCATTTTAATAAATCTCCTCTTAAATATTCAAAACAAAATCTTAGGAGATCAAATAACAATTATACCAATTATGATTCATTTTGATAAATATTTTATTTAATAAAAAGAAAGAATCATGGTGAACGATCTTGATTTACATAAAGTTTCAAAACATAATTATCAAGATCATGGTTAGTTTCATAGATCTCCTCTTTAGTAAGAAATATAAGAGATATAAGATTTTGATTCATAAATCTCAAGAATATGTGAAAGATATGGATAAATGTCATTTAAATTTAAATCATCAAAATCATTTTCATAGTCCAAGAGATTCATAAAAATGATACAAATAGATTCATCAATCTCCTTTTTTGAAAACTAGATAAGTTAGGGATTGAGAAATTTTAAAGAAAAATACTTTCCTCATTTTTGTTTCAACTTATGTGATTGATTTCATACATGCATGCCATTTTATTTTATGCCAAATCCATGCATCATTGATTTAAACTGAAAAACAAATTTTATCATCAAAATCATAATGACAAAAAATATAACACATTAAACATAAGGCTTCTTTAAATAAGCGATTTGATTTATCATTTTGATTCTAATGATAATGCATTTTCCTTTTTATATGTTTCATTTTATATGATTTATTTCATATAAGTATGCTCAAGTTTTTCGCATGAAAATCATCAATTATGTTTAAAACCGAAAAGCAATACAAAATCATCAAGATACACATAATTGTTTCTTATAACATACATAAGATTAATCTTAATAGGTGTATAAGTATTAGATTTAAATCTAATATTTTGTTTATTTATTATAAAGAGATGCAATTGTCATGATCAATTTTTTAATTTTTTAAAACCACTAGAAAAAAAAGCATGATCCCTTTCTATTTATTTTTTTATATTTTTTTAATATTTTTATTTTTTTACTAACTAATTTAAAAATAACTCATGAAAAGGCATCAAATAATTTCAAAATAAAGTAAAGGGGTTTTGGTTACCTCGTCATCGAAAACCATTAAGTTCATGACTCTCCTTATCTGCCGACGACATAGGGACTTAAGTAGATCGATTTAAAAAACGTCAAGGTCAAATCTTAACTAAGTTGCAACAAATTCATTAACAACTTAATATTCTGTTTAGATATTTTGATTTACCACTACCTGAATAACTAATGTATGTCTTTTTGTTGATGACAAAGGGGGAGTAGTTGACGGAATCTCTCTCTTTAATGTTGTGAACCTTTGATATTGAGAACTTTTGATGTTGTGTTTACTTTGATGCTGAGAACTTTTGATGTTGTGATCTCTTTAATGTTGTGAATCTTTTTAAATGATGAGAACTTTTGATGTTGTGAATCTTTTTTGATGTTGAGAACTTTTGAATATTACCATGCAACGATGCAATGTCAGATTCTTCTTAATATTGTGAAACTTTTGAATGTTACAATGCAATAATGAAAGTATCATAAAAGTTATATCAAGATGATGTATCATGTAAGTAGTGATATAAGGGCATGCCCGAAGCATTTTATCATGCATGAAGTGATGAAATTGTGCATTTAATATCTTGATGACTTGAAACAATAATGATGCATAATGCATGTGATTTCTAATTAAAATCGATCAAAGCTTGAATTTAAGGTTGTGAATTTAAGTTTGTCTTCTCTCAAGTATGGCATATAGATTAAAGGAGTTAAGGTTAACTCCGTCATCAATTGGTTATTATCATAAAAAAGGGAGAGATTATTGAATATTAGATTTTGATGATGAAATCAATTGGTAAATTGTTTGATATAATCTATATGTTGAGATAAGTGTACAGGATTAACTACAATAGCGGGAAGGCATAAAGCAGATGTTGGGTCAAAGTCAAAGATCAAACGAAATGTCAAAGATTCGGACGATGTATCGAAAGTTTGCCGGAAGCAACCAAGAGTTCATCAGGAGCTCGCCGAGAGTTCATCGGGAATTCGTCGAGAGTTTATCGGGAGTTCGCTAGAAGCTCGCAGAAAGTTCACCGGAGGTTCGCTGAGAGAATAATCAACATACCTAATAGAGATTGCTTGTCTTAATTATCGTAGTTAGACCATAAGTTGAGTTAAGATTGGGAGGTAATCCCATTAACTCAGTTTAGGGCCAACTAGGCCCTTAACAGGGCTGAATTGGGCTGGTTGAACAACCCATTCATCACCTGAAGTCACGACCGACTCAGTCTCCCAAGTGCTTTGGGTGGTGGTACTATCGGCAGTTATTGCTGTTAGGCGGTGGTACTGCCCTGTCAAGCGGTGGTACTATTGAATCTCAGATTTTGATAATGAAACCGATTGATAGTGTTTATGATTTGATTTGCATTTTGAGTGACGTAGGAAGCTTCAATCAGGGAGAGACAATTAAACCAGGAAGAATCATATTGGGTCGGAGAAAAACATGGCAGAAGATTTAACGTCAAGCCGAAGGATCGGTCGAAATATCGGCCGAAGGCTTCGGGCCATCGGTTTGGGCATCGGGCCAAGAAGAGCAGAAATTGCGCCAAGAAAATCAGAGTTGCGAAGGTCATTTGGCCGATTATGCAATAGGCTGCAAGAAAGGACATTGCGCCGAATAATCGCACAAAGCGTCAATGAACCACTGATATGCCGGACCACACTTGATTCAAGCTTTGTAATAATTATCTAGATCGAAGTAGGTTTTATGTATATGGGATTAACTATAATAGCGATAAAGGCATAAAGCAAAATGAAGTCCCGGAGTCAAGAACGAGATTTCGTTGGGAGTTCGAGAGTTCGTCGGAAGTTTTACCAGAATTGATCGAGAAATCCAGGAGCTTGCTAAAGAAGCTCATCAAAACTTGCCAAGAAGATCATCGTGAAGTCTAGGAGCTTGTCGGGAGTCCACTGGAACATTACCGAGAAATCGTCGGAAGTTCGTCGGAAGATCACTGGAAGCTCGCTGGAAGAAACCTAGACTTATAGACTTATTTAGCTTAGTAAATGTCTTAAAATTTGTATTTAGTACATAATTGAGTTAGAATTGAGTCAACTAAATTTGGGGTCAATTGGGCTCAAGTTTGGGCGGTGTTGGGCGAAGTGAAAGGCCAAAACAGTAACCCAACAGGTGGCACCGTTACGGCATAGTCTCCGAGTCTGTGTTAGGCGATGGTACCACCAAACTAGGTGGTGGTACCGCCCAGTGGCAGTGGTACTGCCAGTCTAGGTGGTGGTACTGCCCAGACACAGTCTTCTAGGCGGTGGTATCGTGAGACTGGGCAATGGTACCGCCCAATGTTAGTGCTGCAGGCGGTGATACCACCCAGTACAGGCGGTTGTATCGTCAGGACCCCAAAAACCGAGGATGGGACATTTTTAGGTTTCAAGTTTGAATCCACTTGAGGCCTATAAATACCCCTATCACCCCTGGTTAATAGATATATGAATTGAGAGCAAAAAAGTAGAAAAACGCTGTTGTAATCTTGTGAGTGTTAGGAACGAGTCGGCACTAAGAGAGGGGGTGAATTAGTGCAGCGGTAAAAATTATGTCGGTTTGAAAAACCTTTGTATGATAAAATCTGATGTCGACGGAAACCATTTTAGAAAGATCTTTAAATTAAAAGCGTACGGAAGTGTAATTTATGTAAAGCAAGGAAGGTAGTTTGCAGTTAAGATAAATAGCAAAACAGAAATGCAAACCGATTTATAGTGGTTCGGTCGTCGTGACCTACATCCACTCCTCCGATTCCTCTTCCGTCGAGGCCACCGGCATCCACTATCGATCTTCTTTTGATAGGCGAAGATCAACCTCCTTCTTACACCCCTCTTCTCCTTTTACTGGGTTTAGGAGACAACCCTTACAAGCACTCACTTCTCTCTCAGACTATTCTAACACTTAGACTAGAAGAGGAGGATTCTCACAAGAGATTATAACAGTATTTTTCCCTCTTTAAATTCTCTGTGCTTTCTTGTGTTAACTAGGGATGAGAGGGATATTTATAGGCTTCAAGTTAATTCAAACTTGGAACCTAAAAAGGTCTCACCCCAGGTTTCCTGGTTCTCGTAAGATCTACAGCTGGGCGGTACCACCGCTGAACAGGGGCGGTATCACCGCTGGCAGCACTGCTGCCGGTGGTACCACCGCCCAAATTTCCTGGGGTGTTGTTCCCCAAGCGGTGCCATCGTCGGCCCTAGCGGTGCCATTGCTGGCCAGGGTTTTTGCACCATGGTTGGGCCTTGAATCCGACCCAAACCAGCCCAACTTCGGGCCTAGTTGGCCCCTAACAGAGTTATTGGGATTACCTTCCAATCCCAACTCCAATTATGTGCTAACTATGATTTCTAAGACATAATCTAAGCAAGATAAGTCCGATTTCTTCCGGTAAGCTTCCGACGATTTTTCAGCGAACTTCCGACGATCTCTCAGAAATGTTCCAGCGGACTCCCAGTAAGCTCCTGGACTTCACGACGATCTTCTTGGTGAGTTCCGATGAGCTTCTTTGGCAAGCTCTTGGACTTCTCGGTTGGTTCTGGCAGAACTTCCGATGAACGTCCGGACTTCCGACGAACTCTCGAACTCCCAACGAAATTGTGTTCTTGACTCCGGACTTCATTTTGCTTTATGACTTGCTATCGTAATTAATCCTGTACACATAAAAACACACTTCGATCTAGACAATTATTACTAAGCATGAATCATGTTAT
>LVTN01000641.1:6226-20396 GCA_001649415.1 Musa itinerans | reverse complement strand
GCAATATCCGCTCTTCTTGGCCCAATGCCCGAATCCATGGCCCAAAGCCTTCTATCGATACGTCGACCGATCCTCCAGCCCGACGTTAAATCTTCTAACACATTTTCCTCCGGCCTAACATGATTCTTCCTGCTTTAATTGTTTCTCCCAAATCGAAGCATCCTGCGTCACTCAAAACGTAGATTAAATCATAAACACTTATCAATTGGTTTCATCATCAAAATCCGAGATTCAACAGTGAGAACTCCTCTCAAGCTCAAGGTGTTAGTTTTGTTTGAGAGAGGAGTAAGGGGGGTTGTAAAGGTTGTCTCCTAAACCTGTCAAAAGGAGAATCGAGTTGTAAGGGTAGTTGATCTTCGCCCATTGAAGGAAGATCGTTAATGGATGCCGGTGGCCTTGACAGAAGTGGAATCAGTGGAGTGGATGTAGGTCACGACGACCGAACCACTATAAAATTCGGTTTGCATTTCTATTTGTGCAATTTACCTTTACTGCAAATTGCCTTCCTTACTTTGCTTTCACTATGCTTACGAAAAAGCATTGAATTTTAAGTCATCTTTTCAATCGGTTTTCAACGAATGGATATTTTTCGAAATCGACATTTTTACCATTGCACTAATTCACCCTCCCCCCTCCTCTTAGTGCTAACTCGTTCCTAACAAGTATCGCCAGAGCTCGGTCTTCGAGCTCTGTCAAGTGGTCGTACCACCTAGACTGATCGGTAGTACCGCCCAATGTCAGTCTACAGGTGGTAGTACCGCTCAATAATGGCAGTGGTAGTGCCACTACCCCGAAATCCGGGGATGTAACACTTTTTGGCTCCAATTCTCAAGCCATTGAGGCCTATAAATACCCCACCCTTTTCTGCATTAAAGGGCATGAAAGTGTGAATAATATCTTGAAGTCTTGGGGTGTTAAAAGTGTTGTAAAAGAATAAAGAGTCCTACTCCTCTCTTTCTAGTTTTGTGATCATTCAAGAGAGGTGTGAGGCTTGTAAGGGTTATCTCCTAAACTCGTGAAAAGGAGAAAGTGCTGTAAAGTGGTGGTTAGTCTTCGCCTACGGAAGTAAGACCATTAGTGGACGCTGGTGACCTCGATGGAGGATGAATCTGAAGTGGATGTAGGTCACAACGACCGAACCACTATAAATTCTGGTTTACATTTCTATTATTGTTATTTACTTACTTTGCAATTACTTTACTTCCACCTTACTTAGCTTTCACTACCCTTACGAACAAACACACTTTCAAGTTATCTTCCGAGATTGATTTTTAACGTACGAAGATTTTTAAACTGACATTTTTATCCGCTGCACTAATTCACCACCCCTCTTAGTGCCGACTCGATCCTAACAGTCCGGTATACGGTCTCTAGGATTTTAGATGGATGAGGGATCATAGATACATGGTAATTAAGGTTAGATATGTCCAATGGATTAGATTTCCTTATATCATTTGGGGACTATGGCGTAGTGGCCTAGTACGTTCGCAGTTGATGAGTCGAGTGAATTATTATGGAGATAATAATTCACTAAGCCAGAAGGAGTTCTAACAGGTATGACTCATGGCCAGCTCGATATTGGGCCTAGAGGGTCACACATATATGGCAGGCGTTGCAATAAGTAGAGGTTCGTTTATGAGATATCCGTTGGAGCCCCTATCTTATTAGATATCTAATAAGTCCATGAATTATTGGATCCTATGGATGAGATCCAATAAGAGCTAATGAGAGATTATTGGATAGAGATCTACTAATCTAAGAGGCTTGGGTAGTTGGATAGAGATCCAATACCCAATAGGGTAGGATCCATTAGGGTTAAGTTGAATGTGACCTTTATAAATAGGAGGGAACCAGTGGTTCATAGGCTAGAGCCTTTTTGGGTTGCCTCTCCTATTCTCCTCCCCTTCTCCTTGTTAAATAGCAGGCTTAGAGTTTTGAGAAGCATCGTTGCAGCTCTACTGTGTAGATCACCGCTAGAGAGGAGGACACTTTACCTCCTTCACCCTCTCCTAGAGATTTGTAGGGATTCAAGTATATATGATCTCCCTATGTAACCCAATATTTCATATACGCAGTTTTAAGTTTTACAGATTTTGTGCACCAATCTTTGCATGATGATAAACACATCTTTTGAGAAATTAGGGATTTTATTTTTTAATGTTCTTCCACTATGCATGTGATGTCACCCCCTAAGATATCCCAACATATCATAGTTGGTCGAGTCCCTTAAGACCATGATGGTTCAGAGGCTAAATAGGACGGGAATCACAAGGTGTTATAATTGGCAAGAGTTGCCTACCTTTTAGGCTTAGTGTGATTGGTTGAATCCCTCGAGGTTACACTAAGATTCTGATTGGATCCCGATCCCCACTAGAAGTCTACTAGAGACTTTCGTTTCACGTGCTGAGGGTGTCACGTGACTCGCTAGAAAAATAGTGGGAGCACGTCAAGATAGAAGTCGATATCTTGATTATTTATTTTTCTACAAAATCTGCATGTTATTTATTTATGCTATATCTCCTATTTGTCAGAAACATGTCGCCATCAGACCCTCTACATTGCATACTTGATGCCAACCGCCTCACTGGTTTGAACTATGCGGATTAGCTCCGTAACTTGAGAATAGTTCTCATAGTGAAAAAAATCACATACGTCCTAGATACGATCATGCCAGAGCCTAAGGCAGGAGCATCTTAGGAAGAGTTTGCCCGATATGACAAGTATATAGATGATTCCACTCCCACTCAATATTACATGTTGGCCTCTATGACTCCTGAGTTACAAAGATAATATGAAAACATGGATGTCAGATCCATACTCATGCATCTTCATAAACTGTTTGAGGAGCAGCGAAGAACTCGATGATATGAGATATCCAAGAGACTCTTCTATGCTAGGATGACTAAGGGGGCATCGGTTTAGAACCATGTTCTAAAAATGTAAGAGTGGATTGAGAAACTCAAGTCTAGGAATGGTCCTAGAAGATAACCTGTATGTTGATCTTATACTTTAGTCCCTATTAGATTCCTTTTCCTTATTCATTATGAATTTTAACATGAACAAACTTGAGGTGACTCTTCTTAAGCTCCTCAATATGTTGAGGGAAGTAGAGAGCACCATCAAGAAAGAGAAACTAGTTCTCTACGTTGGTGAGATTAAAAGGAAAAGAAATGCAGGGAAGTCCCTTAAGAGGGGCAAGGGCAAACGGGGTAAGGCAAAGGTTGCCAAGATTGACCCAGTAAAGGACAAAGGCTAGTAAATCCACTGTAATAAAAATGAGCATTGGAAAAGGAACTACAAGGAGTACCTTGCAGAAAAGGCAAAATAGAAGCTTGGAGAAGCTTTAGGTACATTCATGATCGATCTCCAATTATTAGTTTTTTATGATAATGCATAGGTATTGGATACCGGTAGTGCTTATCACATCTGCAATTTGTTGTAAATTCTGACAAGGTATAGGAGATTGGCGAGAGGCGAGATGGACCTCAAGATGGGCGAAAGAGTTGCTACTATTATTGTCGGCGAGGTCATTTTGCATTTGCCTAGTAGAGCTACTATTACATTAGATGTATGTTATTTTGTTCCCTCTATTATAAAAAATATTATTTTCGTTCTATGTTTGACATCGAATAGTTATAAAGTAGTTTTTAAGAACAATAGTTGTTCGATTATTAATGATGATAAGATCATTACTAGAGGGATATTGCATAATGGTTTGTTTATACTAAACATTGCTCTACATGTCATGAATATACGCATGTCCAAGAGGAAGCGAGATGAGATAAACAATGCATACTTGTGGCATTGTAGGCTAGGTCACATCCATGAAGGAATGATTCAAAAGTTGCTAAAGGATGGATACCTAGATCCACTTGACTATGAGTCATATGCAACTTGCGAGCCTTGCCTTCATGGAAAACTGACCAACTCTCCATTTAGTGGAATTGGAGAGAGAGTCACTAAGTTACTAGAACTCATACATAGCAATATATGTGGTCCTATGTCAACTCAAGCCATAGGTGGTTACTCCTACTTCATTATTTTTACTAACGATTTCTCTAAGTACGGGCATATATACTTAAGGAAGTATAAGTCTAAAGCTTTTGAGAGATCAAGGGAATACATGAATGAAGCAGAGAACCAGATTGGAAAGAGTATTATGACTCTTCAATCAGATCGAGGAGGCGAGTACTTGAGTACGGAGTTCACCTAATTCCTTAAGGACCATGGGATTCTATCCCCATGGACACCTCCTTATACATCACAGCTTAATGGTGTATCAGAAAGGAGGAATCACACGCTATTAGATATGATGCGTGTTGGGAAATCCAAGGGCGACATCATATGTGCAGCGAAAGAATAGAAAATAAAATCCCCAAATTTTCCAAAGATGTGTTTGTCGTCGTGCGAAGATTGGTGTACAAAATCCATAAAATTGAAAACCATGCATGAGATAGTTGTGTTACCTAGGGAGATCATATATCCTTGAATCCATGTAGATTTGTAGGAGAGGATGAAGGAGGCAAGCGTCATCCTCTCTAGCCGTGATCCACACAATAGGGCTGCGACGATGCTCTTCAAATCTCTAAGCCTGCTATCCGAGAAAGAGAAGAGGAGATGAGAATAGGAGGTGGTAACAAAGAAAACCTTTGGCCTATGGGTGTTTGATTCCCTCCTATTTATAGAGGCCCTATATCAACTTAACCCTAATAGATCCTGCCATATTGGGTATTGGATCTCCATCCAACTACCCAAGCCTCTTAGATTAGTGGATATGTATCCAATAATCTCTCATTGGCTCTTATTGGATCTCATCCATATGATCCAATAATTCAATGGCTTATTGGATATCCAATAAGATAGGGGGTCCGGTGAATATATCATATTCGAACCTCTACTCGTCGTAACGCCTACAATATGTGTATGACCCTCTAGGCTCAATATCGAGCTGATCGTGAGTCATACCTATCAGAATTCCTTCTGGCTTAGTGAATTATTATCTCCATAATAATTCACTCGACTCATCGACTACGGATGTACTAGGCCATTACGCCATAGTTCCTATACAATACAAGGGAATCAAATCCTTTGGACCTATCTATCCTTAGTTACTATGTATCTATAGTCCCTTATCCATCTAATACCCTAGAGATTGTATACCGGGTATGGTACTATCAGGCTCATACAGTTTCTATTCGAGTCTCGCTTTGATCGGATTCTCTTGGAGAACTCTTTCTCTCTTAATCCGAATGACCATGGCCAAGGATTTGTCTGAGCAAGAATACATGATATATTCCTCTCATGACACCGAAAGCGGATGATCCTCTATCGACACTTAATAGCCCTCGTAAGGTTGGCTACCACTCCCGATGACTAGCTGTGTGATAAGACCCTAAGGTTTATCGTAAAGGAAATAAGAGAAAATAGGATGATTGCTTTAAGGGGATCGGCCTCCTTAATCACTTCGAGGGGATCGACCTCCTAGGGTTTATCAAAAGACTAAATAGTATTTTTCATAAATAATCGAAAAGAAGCAGTTACATCCCTATTTATAGAGTTCTGACTTTAACAGACTTAATAAAAGCATAGAAAATAAAAGGAAAGCATAGAAAATAAAGGAAAAATAAAAGGATCCTAACAATTCCGCCTCCTTCAATTCAGCCTTGTCCTCAAGGCTGAGCAGCATCAAATTCTGGAAACTTCTCCTTTAGCATACTGTAGGACTCCCAAGTGGCATCTTCCTTTGGTAAGTTAGCCCATCGCACCAGCACTTCAGTTACAGGATGTCTGCGGTACATTACAACTCGTCAATCAAGTATAACTTGTGATTGAGCTTGAACTTCCCCAGTAGTAGAAGTGTCCAGCAAATAGTGCTGCACTATCGTATCTTCACCCAACTTCCTCTTAAGGCATAAAATATGAAAGACTAGATGTATTTCAGAGCTAGCAGGCAAATCCAAGTGGTAAGCAACTGGTCCAATGCATTTTAATACCTTATAAGGCCCCAAAAATCGAGGAGACAGCTTCATGGAAGATCGGACCTTTATGGAAGTTTGCTTGTAGGGTTGAAGACGAAGGAAAACCCAATCACCCACTGTAAATTCTCGTTCACTTTAGTGTTTATCAGCTTGTTGTTTCATTCTTGCTTGTGCGACTGTGAGGTTATCCTTTAAAAGCTGAATAATCTTGTTTCTATCCATCAATTCCTTGTCCACTTGATCAACTTTAGAAGAACCGGGTATATATTTTGTAATTATGGGCGGGGGTTGACCATAAACTACTTCAAATGGAGTTATTTTAATAAAAGAATGGTAAGAGGTATTATACCACCACTCCACCTAGGGAAGCCATTTAATCTATTCCTTCGACTTATCACTAGTAAAGCATCGGAGGTAAATTTCTAGGCACCTATTTACCACTTCAATTTGCCCATCTGTTTGTGGATAATAAGTAGTGCTTATTTTTAGCTGAGTACCCTATAAACGGAAAAGTTTGGTCTAGAAGGAGCTAGTAAAAACCTTGTCTCTATCACTAACAATGGAACGACGACTCCCATGCAATTAGCTATGTTTTCCACAAAAATACGAGCAATACTTGTAGCAGTATAAGGATGTCGTAAAGCATAGAAATGAGCATACTTTGTAAGCCTATCCATGACTACAAGTATAGTACTTTTTTCTTGAGATGGTGGGAGTCCGTCAATGAAATCCATAGATATGTCGGTCCAAGTAGCATCAGGAATAGGGAGGGGCTGTAGTAAGCCTGGGGTGGCTACTATCTCACTTTTGTGATGCTGGCAAACATCACATTCTGCAACAAACTTCTTAATGAAATTTTTCATACCTTTCCAGTAAAAAAGTTGTCGAACTCGCTTATAAGTGCGGAGAAATCTCGAGTGACTAGCAATTGGCGATGAATAGAACTCCTTCAGAATTATCGCATGGCAAGAAGAATGTGGGGCAACCACTATTCAGCCTTTATAGCGCAAGTCCATCAAATCCCAACTATAATTTGGGACAGAATCTGGGGCTTCTTCTAATTTTTTAGTGATATTTTGGATCTCAGGATTATATGACTATTCCCTTTTGATAACTTCCAAAGTCTCGCAAATAAGAATAGAAATAGCTACTAGTTCAGCTTGTTCTAGGAGGCATAAGAGGGCATCTGCTACTAAATTCTCGCTCCTCTTTTTATAAACGATCTCATAATCGAATCCCAGTAGCTTTGTGACCCATTTCTGCTGCTCTAAAGAAGAAATCTTTTGCTCTAGAAAATATTTGAGGCTTTTGTAATCATTGCGTATTTGAAACTGCCGACCAATTAGGTAGGGTCTTCATTTTATGACTGCATATATTATGGCTAGCATCTCTTGTCATAAATGGATAAACTCAAATGGGAAGGGGAAAGAGCCTTACTAGCGTAAGCGATAGGCCGACCTTCCTGCATTAATACAACCCCTATTCCAGCTCTAGAAGCATCAGATTCAATCACAAACAACTTATAAAAATCGGGTAGAACAAGCACTAGTGTAGTAGTCATTGCAATTTTCAAGAAATGAAATGCCTGAGTTGCCTCTTCTGACCATCTGAATGCATCTTTCTTCAAAAGTGACATCAAGGGGGTACTGATTTTGCCATAATTCTTCACAAACTTTCGATAATAGCCCGTTAGTCCCAAGAATCCCCTTAAAACTTTGATTGACTTTGGAATTGGCTAGTTTGTCATCACTTGGATTTTTGAAGGATCAACTACAACACTTTTTTAAGATATGATATGGCCGAGGTACTCAACCTCAGGTTGCCCAAAACTGCACTTGGATTTCTTGACAAAAAGACTGTGCTCATGAAGAATATTAAAGACAATTCGTAAGTGTAATACATGACTTTCTAGGGAAGGACTGTGTATTAAAATATCATCAAAGAAAATCAGAATAAACTTACGGAGATGAGCCCGAAATATATCATTCATTAAACTCTGGAAGGTAGAGGGCACATTGGTTAACCCAAAAGGCATTACTAGAAACTCATAATGGCCATTATGTGTCCTGAAGGCAGTTTTCTGAACATCACTTTCATGTACTCTGATTTGATGATAGCCCAATAGTGGGTCCAATTTATGGAAGACCTGAGCTCCTCCCAATCCATCCAACAGTTCATACACTACTGGAATAAGATATTTATCTTTCACTATAATGTTGTTGAGTGCTCAATAGTCGACACACATCCGCCATGAGCCGTTCTTCTTTCTAACCAGTAAGACTGGGGAGGAATAAGGGCTAACACTAGCTCGTATAACTCATGTTTTGAGCATCTCTGTGACAATCCTCTCTATCTCTGCCTTTTGAAAATGTGGATATATATAGGGCCGGACGTTGGTTGGTTCCTTTCCGGGTAATAGTGGGATCCGATGATCATGACATCTAAGAGGTGGAAGTCTGTGTGGCTCTGCAAATATATCTGCAAACTCTGTTAACAATGATTCAATATTTCCAGAATGTTCACTGTCATTTCCTTTTCAATCTTATGCAATTGCACCAAAAATCCGGTGTGTGTCTTTCGAAAGATCCGCTCCATCCGATGGCTAGTGATAGTTATCACCTTACCTCCGCGTCTTCCTTTGAGAGTCACTTGCTTTCCATTAATAAAGAACTTCATAATTAGTTTAGAAAAATTCTAAGAGACATCACCTAGGGTTGATAGCCATTGAATTTCGAGCACCACTTCATAGTCTTCCAAGGGTAATAAAAATAAATCCATAAGTAATTCTTGACCTTGCAAAGTCAGTTTTATCTTTGAGCACTTGCTGTCACAGGTTAAAATTCATCCATCGGCGACATTGACTTCAAATTTGTCACAATATTCGATGTGGTAAGCTAATCGGGCTGCAACTTTGCTATTCATAAAATTATTAGTGCTACCCGTATAAATCAAAACAATGACTGGTCGATGTTTTAGAGTTCCCCTAATTTTCATAGTTTGTGGATTAGAGTAGTCAGCCAATGCATGAACTGTATATGTGATAGTTTCAACATCATCATCAGTTTCCGCTTCTTCATGATCGGAATCCGATACTTCTACTTCCGGTTCCTCCTCGATCGGTTCAATCATCAAAAGTCTTCCTTGTTTGCAACTGTGCTCCTTACTCCACTTTTCATCGCAATGCTAGCACAAACCCTTTGCTAACCTTTCTTTGAGTTCTTCTCGGGTTAGTCTACTAGTGTTATGGTTTCGACTAGGAGTTGATGAGGTAGGTTGCCTGCTAATCACCTGTTTATTGGCACCTCTGTTTCGACGATATTCCACACTGATTTTTTCTTCATGTAGGCGTGCAAATGAAATCGCAGCCATCATAGTGCGGGGTTGACGAGCCTTAACCTCGCACCGGATCTCGGGAATAAGCCCTCCAATAAATGTACCCAGAAGTTATCATTCTGACCAATCTCTAGCTTGGTTGGACAATCTTTCAAATCTACTCTGATATTCTAACACTGTAGAAGTCTAACGAATTTTGGTGAGTTGACCATCGACATTCTCATATTCGGATGGGCCAAAGCGAACAAGAAGCCCTCTTTTAAACTGCTCCCACGAAGGAACTCCATGGCAAGTTTCATACCAATCATACTACTAGATTGCATCTCCATCAAGTTGGATTGAGGCCACTTCTACCTTGGATTCTTCCGGGGTTCTGTGAAAATGAAAGAATTTTTTCACCCTAGAGATCCAACATGTCGGATCCCCATCTTCCCATTGTGGAAATTCTACCTTGATGCATGGGTAGTGTGTGTCACCATCCTGGGGCCCTTTTCCTATATTATCTCTTGATCTGTTCAACGTAGAACTTGAGCTCCCATCTTGTTGAAACCCACTAAAGTGCTCCAACAAACTCTTTTTGAAATCATAAAGAGTTTCTTGTAGCCGATTTTCAATTCTGGTTTCCAACGCTTCCATTTATGCCTTCAATGAGTTATCGACAGCCATTGCGTACGATTGCAAGTCGGTAATCCCCAGTTCTTGTTTCTGATGTCTAGTCAAGGGCATCTGCATAGTAGCTGAGCAGTAGCAACGACGGTGGCGATAGTCAGCGTTCGCAGTAGCAAGGGAACCCACGCGACTGTGGCGCGGCTGAAAACAAGGGCAGCAAGGTGAGTTGCCTGTGCTCTGTTTCGATTACAAAGGACGCAGAGCAAGGTGGAGCGACAGTTGGGAGGCGAGCGGTGGTCGTCGCACGGTGGCCCGTAGCGGTGATGGGTCGGTTGGGCGGCAACGGCGCCCGAGGGGAAGATGAGTGCTGGAGAGGCGTAGCTGGTGGAGGCGCGGTTGGAAACAAGGGCAGCAGTGGTGAGTTGCCCTATTTCAGACACCGTGAGGAAGGGGGCAACCGGCAGCTGCGGCTGCGACCTAGGGGGGCACGGTGGTAGGGAAGTTAGGGCAGCGTCGCCGATAGTATCAACGACGAAGGTGTGGTCCGTTGGCAGGGAGACGACGCTAGAGATCCTTCTCTTTCGAGCGAGATGGGGAAGCGAGGAGGAGAGGTCGCTGACTAGGGGGGGCAGTGGCGACGTTGGTCGATCGGCCGGGAAGCAGCGTCGATGGTGGAAAGGAGGCAGCAAGGGTCGTTGTAGGGCGCGGCCTGCCGGAGAGTAGGGGCGGCGGTGTGGAAGAAGGGAAGCAAGGAACCCCTCTCGGTGGCCGCCGGGGTAAGAACCTTTTTTTTTTTTTGATAGTTACGTTACAGTGAGAACGCCAAGGGTCGCCGCTCTGATACCAAATGTTAAGACCCTAAAGTCTTATTGTAAAAAAAAGAAGAAGAGAAAGGGATGATCACTTCGAGGGGATCAGCCTCCTTGATCGCTTCGAGGGGATCGGCCTCCTAGGGTTTGTCAAAAGACAGAATAGTATTTTTCATAGACGATCGAAAAGAAGCCGTTACATCGCTATTTATAGAGTTCTGACTTTAGCTAAACTAAACAGACTTAATAAATATGCAGAAAATAAAAGGAAGGAAATAAAAGGATCCTAACAATTCTACTGCAAAGGCAAATAGATTATCCTATGCAGGAAGAGCGGAAGCAACGTAACCACTGTTTCAACCAAACGCATGGAGAAAGTTTAACACGAGATAAATGGTGGCTTTTTGATACATCTCTAGTAGCAACCAAGGGGAAGAAAATAGAAATTGAAGATCAAAATCTCACCAAATTGCTTGCTGAATTTGCCAATATTTTTGTTGAGCCGCGTGGTCTTCCTCCTACTCGACAACATGACCATTAGATTCCAATCCTTCCGGGCAAGCCACCAATGAACACTTGGTCGTACCATTATCCTCACCTCTAGAAGGATGATATTGAAAAGATTGTAAAGGAGATGATTGAAACAGGGGTGATTCGGTCAAGTTGCAGCCCCTATTCCTCACCGGTGCTACTTGTACACAAGAAGGACAGAACTTGGTGGATGTGCATCGACTATCGAGCTTTAAATGACATCACCGTCAGGGACAAGTATCCAATACCAGTGGTGGATAAACTTTTTGATGTGTTAAAAGGAGCTCGAGTCTTCACGAAGTTGGACCTTCGATCCGGTTACCACCAAATTCGAGTATGTGAAGAAAACATTCCAAAAACTGCATTCCGCACACATGACGGCCATTATGAATTCTTGGTAATTCTTTTTGGACTCACTAATGTACCTTCAACCTTCCAAAGTCTCATGAACGATATTTTTCAGAGTTTTCTTCATAAATTTATGTTGGTATTTTTCGATGATATTCTCATTTACAGCCCTTCTCTTGAGACTCACTTTCAGCATTTACTGGTTGTTTTGACGATCCTTCGGGAGACTACTCTTTTTATTAAGTAGCCAAAGTGCAGCTTTCTTCAACAAAAAGTAGAGTACCTTGGGCATATAATATTAGAAGGAGTGGCGGTAGACCCAACAAAAGTTGAAGCATTGCAAGACTGGCTGAAGCCTACAAACGTGAAATTACTACGCAGGTTCCTTAGACTAATAGGCTACTACCGAAAATTTGTCAAGGACTATGGGAAGATTAGTGCACCCCTCACTTCTCTACTTAAAAAAGATAACTTCCAATGGTCCAACAAAGCCTTCGCTGCCTTCGACAAACTTAAGGCAGCAATGACAATAACGCTGGTGCTAGCACTACCAGATTTCAACCGACCCTTCATCATTGAGGCCAATGCATCTAGAGTCAGAATTGGAGCCATTCTCATGCAAGATAGTCGACCACTCACATACACTAGCAAGGTGTTGTCTCCCTCCTATCAAAACATGTCAATATATGATAAGGAGATGCTCGCCATTATGCATACAGTAACGAGGTGGAGACCCTACTTGATCGACCGACTATAGAAGCCTCAAGTACTTTTTAGAGCAGAAGATATCTCTTGAGCAGCAAAAATGGGTAACCAAACTTCTAGGATTTGATTATGAAATTATTTACAAAAATGGGAAAGAAAATATTGTTGCAAATGTACTCTCATGGCTATCTGAGCAAGCTAAATTTTTAGCCATCTCCCTTCCTACCACCGGCTTCCTTGAGGACATTAGCAAAGAATGGAAGAAGGATCTAGAGATCAGTAACATCATAAAAAAATTAGAGGAGGATCCAAGCACAATAGCCCACTACACTTAGGATTCGAAGGATCTACGCTACAAAGGTCGCATTGTGCGTATACCCAACTCCCCTTACTTCAAAATCATCTTGCATGAAAGGCACTCCACACCTTTAGCAGGGCACTCTGGATTCCTAAGAACCTACAAAAGAGTGAAGCAAAATTTTTATTGGAGAGGGATGAAAAAAATTATATCTGAATATGTGGCATAATGTGATGTATGTCAATAGCATAAGGGTGAAACAGTGGCAAGTCTAGGGAAGCTACAACTACTACCCATACCGGACTCAGTGTAGACTGACATCTCTATGGACTTCATCGAAGGGCTGTCACCTTCCAAAGGTAAAAGCACAATTCTTATGGTGGTTGATCTACTTACGAAATATGCTCATTTTTGTGTTGTGCAAAATCCCTACCCTACTACTAGTATTACCTAGATTTTCATAGAAATTATTAGTAAACTGTATGGGATGCTAAGGTCCATTGTAAGTGATCATGATAGGATCTTCACCAGTAAATTTTGGACCGAGTTATTTTAGTTACCGGGCACTAAACTCAAGATGAGCACAACATATCATTGTTAGGACTCTAGCTAGGAGAGTCCTAATTGAGAGGGACATTCATGTAAAACCTACCTAAGCCGACCCCTATTAAAGAGGTGAAGAGGCCGGCTAGGGTTAGGAGGTTGTTTCTTAGAGAAGAATTAGGAGTTGTAAAGGAATAGGAGTCTTGAGTAGGAGTCCTATTAGCAGTTGGTTAGAAGTAGGAGTTATATTAGGAGTTAGGGTTTAGAAGCCCTATAAATAGCTATATATTCCTCCTCTTTTGATCTCCCCAAATTCCGCAGTCATCTCCACCACCGTGGATCATCCTTTGATCTCCCCATGAATTGCAATAGGTTTTGGTTTCCTACCTTACTACTGCTGCAATTTAGTTATCCTTATTCAAAAATAAAAAAAAAATATTTTAAAATTTCTGCATAAACTTTTCGTCATAAAGTTTTCATCTCTATGACGAAAGATACATTATAGAATTCCAACCGCATAGCACAGCCTATTTGATCTTGCTACTACATTTTTTCTATCCAAATCGCCACAAAATTTTTATAACAGCTTTAACACTTCCTAACAGTAGATTTCCCTTTAGTTTTATCAAAAAATTTTCAATATAAACTATTGATCTTTTACATCTAAACTGCTAAACTTGAAAATCTGCACTATAAAATTTCAGCCGCATAGCACAGTTTGTTTGATCTTGCTACTATGTTTTTTCCATCCAAATCTTTATAAAATTTTTATGATAGCTTTGATACTTCAACACAGTGGATTTTTCTTTAGTTTCGTCAAAAAATTCTCAATATAAACCACTGATCTTTTACATCCAATTTGCTATACTCGAAAATCTGTAGAAAATTTCAGCCATATATTGTTGACTTAACCAATCTATTTGCAATCCTTTTTTAACAAAATTTCTTATATACTTCATAGATCATCTTGGCTTCTATCTAAGATTGATCTATTGAGGAATTTATCTCTAAAAATG
>LVTN01000640.1:160250-172673 GCA_001649415.1 Musa itinerans | reverse complement strand
TGTTGTTAATGACAATGAGACAACAACTACTAACATGTTCACCATACAACATGTTGTGGGAGCATCTCCAATATTAGATCCGACAAACCTACCATATCGATAAACAATTTCAAAGGATAAGGACCCCGATCCATCGATCATAGAGTCCTATCATTTAGTAAATGACAATGGTACATGTATATATTAGTATAAGTGTATAGACACACACACACACATATATTAACGTTACATCAATAGTTTATTTTGCTCAAATCTTAAAGTTTCGACCCCTAATCCAACATCTCAACTCTTTTCTTTGTAGGTAATTTAAAATCAGCGTGCATAACTTTCTTCAACGGATGATCGTGCAACAAAATTCTTCCTTCGTAGATCCAAAAGGATAAGATTCTCATTTTTCAATCCTTATAGCCTAAAATTTCTATTCATTTATGATAGATATATTTTATTCTTATTTAAATTTAACATATATGCCAAAAAATTAGGATAAAAACCCTGAAATAAGGTTTACTTTAACTAATTTTTCATTCTTCTATTTATTGATACATACTTGTACTAACAAACAGCACATCGGTATCGACTGATTTGTATTGGTCCGAGTCGATACAAGATGGCAATCCTTGCAAATTTGAACAACATGAATGTTATTCTTAGAAATACATTATCCGAATTGCAAATTCTACAATTAACTTGTAGAACTTAAAAAGATAAAAAAAAAGTATGGGTTCTTTATAAAGAGCTACCAAAATGTATCCAAAAAATACACAAAAATACTCATGATCCAAAATCATGCATGTCAACATGTGCAATTGTTTGCTTTTCAATTTTCAATACCATAAAATAAATTAGGTTATATACAATCACAAATCTCAATGGGCGCAAAAGATCCATGTAGCCGAGCACAAATAGATGACATACGGATTTGTTGTTGTTGTTGTTGTATACAATCACAAATTTTGGTTTTCATGCTAGAGTTTTATATATTTATTGTTAGAGGTGCACTATGAAATTGCTTATGGTACTATTTTTATTTGGAACAATCAAAAGATAAGATTTTTATAAGAGGAAGTCATTGTTTCTTTAAACGTGAATGCTTACCACTTTGTTCCTTTTTCATACATGTGAAGTGTTAAATATTTCATGATCACTCGATCCCTTATCTATAAATAAATTGACCAGACAAGTACACAACAAAATGTTTAAAATATAAAAACAATTAAAAATGAACCTGAGATAATAAAATTGCTAAAATTGATTAGAATTAATAAAGAATAGACATGTATTGCCTAAAATGGTTTGTTTTGAGCAAAAAACTAAAGCACAGAATATCATAACAGCACCTTAAAGAAAAACCCAAATAACACAAAGCAAGCGACAAACATTATATATTGCTGAATGCTTATTCTTCATGGTAACTAAAGCTGCCTGACCATAACCAGGAAGGTGTGTCAGAATTACCAGATGTTAGTAGTCACCAATGTTGAAAGGTAAGAGGTTAGAGGAAACTAAATACAGTTTATACATCAGATGTTGTCCTAAAATAATGAAACATACTGATGATTATGTGGTTCATATGCATGAAGTGATCATCTTGGGTATCTTCAGAGAATCACCGTGCATACATGTTACCACTATAAAGGCATACCAATATAAGTAATAAAATCTGCCTTTATACTTTAATACGTCTTATTTTAATTAATTATAAACTTGAGTTATGGAGGCAATCCTTAGAAACTATAGGTTTTAGATTAAGTAAAACTAAAACTGAATATATAAGATGCAATTTTATTAATTCTAATAAGTAGGACTAAAACTGAATATATGAGATGCGATTTTATTAATTCTAGGAACAAAGAGAAAAACATAGTTAGGTTGGATGGACAAGAAATATCTTAGATTAATTATTCAATAAGATGGATAAATCAATGAAGATATTATTCATAGAGTAAAAATAAAATAGTTAAAATGACGTCTTGTGTGGTCATCGGATATTTTTGAGACTAAAAAAAAAATTTATATAATAATTGTGAGACCACAATGCTTTATGAGTTTGGATATTAGACAGTTAAAAAACAACATATACAAAAAGTTTGTGTTCTAAATATGCGAATATTGGAATGGATGTGTAGAGTTACTACGAAAGACAGGAAAAGAAACATTTATATTCGTGAACAACTATGTATTGTTTCAACTGATGATAAGATGAGAGAAAATCGTTTAAAATGCTATGGGAATGTGCGTAGGAAACTTCCGAATGCGATAGTCAGAAGAGATGAAATGATTAATACTAGTGATACGATAAGAGAGCGAAAAATCTAAAAAGACTTTCATAGAAACTATAAATAAAGATTTAAATACTTTGAACTTAACACATGATTTTTTACAGATCTCAACGACGACAAAAGATTCATATAGCTGATCCCAAATGATTAGGACTTACAACTTTGTTGTTTTTGTTGTATCGACCTTACTATGTTTACTGTTATCAGCTACAGTTCTGCACAGACCAAACCATACTAAATGATGCATAAGGAATACTTACCAAAACATGCATTTTTACAGGTCTGACCAAGCATTTTAGATACTCCAGTTGCATTGTTGGGCGCATTGCACACAACTCTACCCTTTTTTACTTTTAACCAGAACTAGGAAGACAAAGAACTAGAACTGGCCATGAAGTCAACTGCCTAGTGCAGCAGCACAAAAATAAGATATAGGGGAAAGTATAAATGTTATTGGATTTACATATCGTATCTAGTATTTACATCTCAATTTTATAAAATTGTAAAATCTTAGACGAGTTATTAACAAGCCACAACAACTTAGACTGTGAACCATGTTTGATATCTATAACTAAATATCTAATAAGCACCCTAGTTGAGACTTAGTAACTAAATAAGAACTGAACACGAATAAGAGATTGGATCATATAGCAGCCAACCTATCTGGCTAATGTTATAAACATAGAAATCTCATCCAACATCATCATATTCCACTAAATTTGGGATCATTCTTCAAGTAAAGTAATTCTAAGGAATTTTCTTGGTCACAAATATATAATCATCCTTAGGGTGACCATCAGATCGATTGCCAGGCTATCACAGAGTTTCTGCCTCCCGAAGCTTCCCTTCCCTAATATTGTTTGAGAATGGAAATTAAGACCAAATGCTAGAGTACTATGACATGATTAGTACTACATCAATCCTGGCATCGTAAGAGTTCCACCATAAAGAATAATAATGAGATAAGTTAAGCTAAAATGAAACTGTGATACAATACTTGTATGGATGGAAGTGTCTTGCCACTGCAGACTAGGTCACAAAGTTCTGGCAAAAACTACAGATCAGTATATTAAATTTTAGTTCTAAATTTTTTTAAATACATAGTTATGTTTTTGTTTTCTTCTTTTAGGGCTTTAGAGAGTTAGGGTCTGACCTTTTCTTGTAAGTAAAAGATTTTATTGTTTAAACCACAAAGCCTGTATAGACTGACTGCTATATTGCTATACAACTCATCACCAATAAGACTCAAACCAACTTGTAGATTAGGTGCATCAACCTTGAAGTCAAGTCACTTCCAACACATGCAAATTGAAGCTATTATTTTTCTTTTCAAAGAAGACAACATTTTTGACATAAGTTTTCATTCGAAGGCTTCAATTTTCAAAAATTTTGTCTAGTTGAACATTTTGAGGTGAGTTTGTCCAGCATAATTGAGATTTCAGATGGATATTTATGCAAAATTGCAAGGAACTGCAAATTGAAAGTGAAACATATAGTGTACAGTTGTGTTTCCATTTAAGTGCAGCAAACATGTTATAATGCAAAATCATGGGACTACTTTGTAGATGAGACATATACAAATTCTTGAATGTAAACATAATTTGACAAATATTGGGTCATGACAACAGATGCACAATATCCACAAATATAACTTGTACACAAGCAACTACAAAAGGGGCATTTAAAAGAACAGCCATGCTTAGTGAGTGTCTAAAACAAAGCATGAGTCATTCAGTAGGAAACATACCGCATGACACTACCTCAACAACTGCATATCTAGTCAGCGTTCATATTTCATGGGAAAGGCTTTTCATAATTCTTTTTCTTTAATTTAAAATTAAGTCCAAAAGTTGTTGACAAGAAAATTACCATCTTTCAGCTGTGCTTGTTGCTCCATGGCTTGAAGACGGAATTTTAGTTCATTGTTCTGACTTGCCAGTCCGGCCGAATCCCTCTGCAAATAGGTTTCAGTAAAAGAGAAATAAACAGATGATTGTATTCCCCAACAAGCAACTAACAAGAAATGCAGGTAGTCTGAAGAAAGTCCTAGGCAGCAAACCTGTAGCAAGGTCAATTGTGCTGACAGTGTAGTAGCTTCTGTTTGCAAGATCTGCACCTTATGTTCCAATTCTGTGATATACCGCATCTTGCGCTCCTTAGAACGGGCAGCTGACAGGCGGTTTGCCAAAATCCTTGCATCCAGAGCACAAATGTCAGTAAAAACAAAATCCACATTCACAACTCGTGATTGAGCTTGGCATTCGAATTAAAAAGAGCACCTTTTGACTTTTTTAGGATCTGCTAATGCCATCTCTGCGAGCTTATCATCTGCCATAATCTTCTTCATCTCGGCACTGCTAAACTCGCCATTTCCAAACTCCAAGCTGAATGTATTCATTGTTTCATCCATCGAGCCACTTCGCGAGAGTTGCCCCATCTGGTTTCCAGGTGAAGCTGGAAATTTGGGAGATTCATCCTCAAAATGGAGCTTGCCCATGAAACTACTATCCATGGAAAGACTCCTGCGGTGCCGTGGATTCATTGCCGTCAAATCTCCCACTGCGCTCCTCTTGTTTCCTTCCTTCCTCTCCCTACCGCAATTGCCATCACCGCCACTCTCGTTGACGCTGCTCTCCGCCTCGTTCTCACTGCTGTCGGCCCCGCTCGTCCTCGTGCCGCTCAGCCTGCTGCTCTCCACAACATCCTCTTGCTTCTCCTCCGTCCCTGAGTTCAACGTGTCGAAGCTATCCATGTAGGTGATGATCAGATCGTCCTCGACGCAGCTCGCCTCCGCCTGCTTGGGGGAGGGCGCGGGCCGCTGGTGGAGCGGAGGCTGCGCCGCCGGGGGCGAGGGGAGGGGGAGGCCGAAGGGGATGTCGCTGTTTGAGCGGCGGTGGGCCCGGCGAGGGGGTAAGCCGTCGCGGGGGCCCGGTGTCCGGGCCACAGGCGGCCGGTCGTCGATCATCATGGGGTCGATGAGCAAGGGGAGAGGAGGAGGAGGAGGGGTCAAGTGGGGCAAGGAGTCGAAGGCGAGGGGTTGAGAGAGGGAGCGGGAGTGAAACGGTGGCGCGACGGCGGCAGCGGGGGAGGAGCTCGGGGAAGGGGGAATCGGCGGAATGCCCGGCCGTTTGGCAGCGGTGGAGGCGTCGGGGCTGAAGCTGGCAGAGAAGTGGCGGAACGGCGGAGCGAAATTTGGGAGATCCAAAGGGCTCGGCAGCCTCGAGGAAAAAGAGGAGCAGGAAGAAGACGGAAACGTTGAGGCAGCGGCGGCTGCGGCAGAGGAGCTGGAGGAGGAGTGAAGGCGCTGCATCATGCCGCTGCGGCTATCTTCCATATCTTCCACTCCAGCTTCTATTGCTGCTGTAGGAGGTGTATATATAAACTACAGTAGAAGAACAACAAAACTGCGAAGAATTGTGGAATGATGGCGATGGAGAGGGTGGCCGGCGGGCCTGCGGGCAGCGGGCGGCAGAGGTGGAGTTGGGCCGAGATGACTTGGGGAGGCGGAAGAGCCGAAGCGAGGTCGGAGGCAGTTCTAATGTCGTCGTAGCTGTTGTCGCTGCCGCAGTCGTGTCGTTTACTTCGTGTGGGAAGCGGAGGCCGACAGGGTTTAGCTAGGGAGCCACCACCTTCAACCGCGTCCCGTCAACGTGGGCTTTGTCTATACGGCGTCATATTTAAATCCCTGTTCGACTCGAGGCAGCAACGCGAAGTAGAGGAGAGAACGGGACTCGTTATCCTTGTACTGTACGCACGTCGGCCCCCGCGAGGAGATGGGGCCATTCTTGGTCCCGCAGTAAGGTCCAATCACAGCTCGGGTAAACGGACGCTTCACGTCGGAAACCCGCGCGAAATGAAATTGCCCTTTTACGTCTCATCCCGCGTGCATTTCGGAACCGTAATCTGATTCCGGAGATGAGTCCGTTGACATTAATGGTCCGGTCCGGTCCGGTCAAAATTCTTTCCTGAGAAGCAAACCGTTTAATATCCTGGCGTGGTTCGGTTCGGTCCGGGTCGGTCCAATTTCGCCGCAGGTTACGGAGTGAGTGAGCACATGGTGAGCTCCTGGTTTCGTTCTCGCCTAGCTAATAAAGAGTAAATAGGGGGGCCGCAAGTCACGGAATGGCAATAGCGTAAACGGGCAATCAATCAAGCCCGTGATTCCATCCATGCAAGTTGGGGTACATGGTGGATGAGATGGCACATTGATGACCCTTCATCATTGCTCTGATACGGTACGAGATTAGATCAGATTTGATCATAACCATGTCGATTTGTTTCCTTAGTAAACTTTGGGCGACGTTAGGCAATGTCACGGGTGGAGGTGTGAGGATCTCCTGTACATACGGTGGTCATTCATGAATCGTATGTGACAAGCTTACAGAAGGATCGGATTGGGTTTTTGGTAGTATCAAGCATTATGTTGTGATTGATGGATGTCACATGAATACTTGTGTGCTATTTCGAGTCAGCAATGTGTGTGTCGATTCGATCATGAATGAAATATTTTGTTCCTTGTGCAATTATAAGTTATAATTCAGCGACAATATGTGTTGTTTCTTTCGTTATGTGACCCAGGGATCCTAGGAGCTTATGGAGAGTAATCAAGATCATATAATTAATATTGTATGAAGACATAGATAAGGATAAACATTGCTTATGTGTATATATTAAAAAAATCTTTTATATTAACTATTTGCATAATTTTGAAAATATATTAAACATTTAATTCTTAATATCTTCTATATTACTTTTGTTACTTTGTATGAAGACATAGATAAGGATAAACATTGGTTAAGGGTATATATTAAAAAATCTTTTATATTAAATATTTGCATAAATTTGAAAAATATATTAAACATTTAATTCTTAGAATCTTCTATATTACTTTCATTACTTATTTGACCATTTGGGTTTTTTTTTAATGATTACGAAGTTATATTAAAGTCAAATTGAGTTTCAATCTATTATCGTTATCATCAATTGGTAAAGATTGACTAAAATAACATATTTATGATTTTTTTACTTATATATATATATATATTAATGCATGAGATTTTGTCAATACGAGATCTAGTCAAGGTCAATGTATATAACCTTATCTCTAAGAAATTTTTTATTTAGATCTTATTTTTTATTATTAATAATTCTTTTTAAAAATAAAAAAATAATATTTTATTATTTAAACCCTATTAATATTTATTTTATTTTTTTCTTCCCCACAACCCCTACGATCCTTACCCCACGCATCCTACCACCGATGCTTCCTTAGCTAATACTCCCTGTTGGCCTATACTTTGTCAACACTCCCTATTATGATCGTTGTCCCATGTTTTGTTAATCCACCATCTCATTCTTCACTGACACTCCCCCCTCCATCGCTCCTTACCACCTCATACTTTGTTATCGTTTTTTCTTGGTTATCATTGATCCTATTAGTTGTGGATGTCATCATTATCAACAGCCTTTGACGTCTTTTGGATGACTCGATACATAAATAATCTTAATCGATCTCCATGAGCCTTGTTGGTCATATATCTTATCGAGTAAATTAATTCCAAGTGAAAAAAGAAGAGAAGGAGGAGGTGAAAGAAGAAAAGGAGGAAGAATTGAGAATAATTTTTATATTTATTTACAAAAGTGATAATATGGGAATATTTATTTTTTAAAAAAATTATAAATAGTCAAAATGGGTCACAAATAGTAATATCCTATCTCTAAATATTGGAAAGTTATTTTCATAACTAAAACCTTACTCTTAAATTTATTTATTTTCCTATTCTAATATTATTAATCACTATGATTGATTATGTTCCCTAAAAGATAGACATGTGGATGAGAGTGTGATTAAAGAAAAATAGCTTCTAGACTTTAAAAACTTGACCAAATATGTATATATAAGAGTTTTGCCAATATTAAATCTGAATAAAGTCGATGTACATAATCTTATCTTTTAAAAAAATTATTATTTAGAGTCTATTTTTTACTATTAATATTTTTTTAAAAAAATAAAAAAATAATAAATTTTTTATTATTTAGAATCTCATTAATATTGATTTGACTTATTTTTCTTCCCCACAACCCTTGCAATCATCACCCCCATGCATCCTTTTTATCGATGCTCTCTTAGCTAATGCCTCTTGTCGTCCCATGTTTTGTCGATACTCTCTCGTTGTAATCGTTACCCCATGTTTTACCGATGCCCCCCTCTCCAGTGCTCCCCACCATTTCGTCCTTCACTGACACTCCCCCCTTCATTACTTTCTACTATTATGCACTTCGCTATTGATTCTCTCTGATCATTATCAACCATACTAGTTGTAGACGCCATCATCATCGACCTCCTTTGACGCCTTTTTAGTGACTTAATCTTGATTTGACTTATTTTTCTTCCCCACAACTCTTGCAATCCTCACCCCCTGCATCCTTCTATCAATGCTTGCTTAGCCAATGCTTCATGCTATCCTATGTTTTGTTGATACTCCCTAGTTGTGATCGTTACCCCATGTTTTACCGATCCCACCCTCTTCGGTGCTCCCCACCATCTCGTCTTTCATTGACGCTCTCCCCTTTGTTACTTTCTATTATCTTACACTTTGCTATCAATCATCTTCGATCATCATTAACTCTACTGGTTGTAGACATCATCACCATCAACATTCTTTAACGCCTCTTCAGAGACTCAATACATAAGTAATCTTAATTGAACTCTACGAGTCTTATCTGTCAAATTCTGTTGAGCAAATTAATTCCAAGAGAAAGAAAAAGAGGAGGAGGAGGAGGAGGGAGAAGAAAAAGAAAAGATATTTATATTTATTTACAAAAGTGATAATTTAAAAATATTATATTTTTAAAAATTATAAAATAGTGAAATTGGGTCACAAATAGTAATTCCCTATCTCTAAATATTGACTAGTTGTTTTCATCGGTGGAACCTTACTTTCTTAGAGTCACTTATAATTTTTTTTTAAAATATAAAAAAATTAACTCTTTTCCTATGTTTGTATTATTAATCACTATGATTAAATTTTAAGTATTGAGATTCATATTCAGCTTGATCTAATCCTCCTATCAGATTAATTTTGCAAGTCTAATCTACCTGCAAATGGGTTTGGATCACATTCGATTGGATTAAATGGGTCAGATCAACCTAATCTACTTACAAATTCAGCTTACTATTATTGCTTTAGTGCATCATTGATCTTATCTTAGTGCAGAGCCCTATTTTTTCAATGGTATGAAAATACCCTTCAAACTATATCAATTTTATTGGCAAAAAAAATGGAGTTTTTTTCTAAGGAACTCAGTCCATATGAGATTTTAATATTATGATCTTTCTCTAGTTTACTTGTCTCCTTTAATATTCTTATTCTCTATCATAGTTTTTGGTAGGTTAATAACTCAAATTTTATTTTGATGTTTGTATTGGTTAATTGATGATTTTACAAATATTCTTTTAATTCCCATTAGCACTTATACTGCCTGCTGTATTAGTGTCATGATTTTGTAGGATGTCATGAGCCAAATTGATGCTTCTAATGGATGTTAGAACTTTGGAATAATCTTGTCCTCCTCATGGGATAATCTTTGTAACCAATATACTAATCCACCCTGTCCCCCATATACTATAACCAATATGCATGTAGTATAGTATTTGTTTTATATAATGCATGTGAAATCTCTCTCTCTCTCTCTCTTTCTCTCTCTCTCTCCCTATGCATATACACACAATGGATGGAATGATCCAGGAATCATGCACTAGGTCAGGAAATGATTAGTGCAAGTGATAAAGCATTGATAATTTTTGCTATGTGGGCTCGAACAAGATTAAAGATAAAGACCCCCAATCTATGTCATGCTCCAAAATAGTTCTAGGCCAAGGAATATAGTTGGAATGTGACACTTACATGTGGATGTTTCTTACAAATATGGCTCAAAAGGAACTATGTAAAGGCTTTACTAGCCAAGAAAGTTTGGAAGTGACTTCACTGCTGTGGGCTTCACCACCAATTTGGTTGATAAGATGAAGTCAGGGAAGATGAAAATGACTGTTTGTTTCAACTTTGATATCATTCAGATGTTGAGCATTCCCTCAGCCTTAAAAAAAAAAAAACACAGAAAAATGTCAGGGAAGATGAAAATGACTGTTTGTTTCACTTTGATGTCATTCAGATGTTGAGCATTCCCTCATCCTTGAAAAAAAAAAAACACAAAAATATAAATATATTTATAAGGACAACAAATTAGGTGGAGTGTATGATGAAGTTTGCTGGAAAGGACTTGAAAGAATACATAATTTATATTGGCTTTTGACATGGATGTTATTGCCAAGCAATGTATCAATGTATTGATAATTGGATTATTGTTGATTAAAACTCCAATTTCAGTTTGAGCTTATCATAGATGTGCTCTTTGGATTAGGCTTATATGATCTTGATGAAATCATAAAGAAATTTCCAGGGTGCAGATTTAAATTTCAGACTTAACTTTCTTTCCTTTATGTTTATTTAATTATCATAAGAGTAACATGAATTATATTGGACTAGTATTATTTTCATAAATTTGAGCTTCAAGATTTCTTCCATATGACTAGTTTTACCCTTTTTTCCCCATCAAAATTACATATTTAAATAAGAAGGGGGGATGAATCAAATAATCACCATGCTATAAGAATTTGGGAAATCCTTATAGCTTTAGCAATGAAAATTTCAAACACAGGGTATAAACAAAAATACATATTTCTATGGTAGGATAATTAATGGACCCATTATTTAATGTGCAAAATGTTCAAACAAATGTTTAAACAAAATCACTTTTTTAGACTCACATCTATTGAATAAATAATTCACAAGTGTTGTCACACCAACCAACCAACCAATCAACCACTAAAAGATAAATAAAATGTGTGACATCATGATGGCACAGTCAATTATGTTGCTAAAACTAAGAAATAAAGTCTGAATCATTTACTCTCTATGAGCTAAATAAACATGACATCTTCTACACCTCAATATTAAACTGAGCTACCTAATACCAACTCAGAAGATTCCAAGATAACATTGTCTGAAAAGGAGAACTTGAATACAAGTTTATGGTTTTAATGAGGCTTAGTTTTCTTATGTTCCTAACTAAAATATTATAAAGCAATCAATTTAATAAATAATCTGCTTAGATAAATAATTATATCAACCTTTTTAATAGGTTCCTTTGGACAGTCAATACTAGTTCTTATACCATTTGATAAGGACATGACATATGTATGCAACATATGTTGAATTTAGTACATTCTATTTTATATTTAACTATTTATTTTTAATTGTTACTATCAATTTTGATGTAGAGATTGCTTTGTTTATTGTTCAAAGCAAAATCTGTCATACCGAAGCATACCACCCGATACGGGCGGTACGTACCGGTCCGACAAATTACCGGTACGTGGACCGTCCGGTACCGCTACAGTGCTACAATATTATATTATAGCACTGCTACAGTATGAAAAAAAATATAAAATTACTCGGTACATTAGGGTGTACCGCTCGGTACACCTCAGTATACCGATCGGTACACCCGTAACGTATCGTACCGAGCCCGGGTCGAAACTCCGGTACGGTACGATATGACGGACCTTGGTTCAAAGTAACACTTTGAATTGAAGTTTAAAATGTAAGATATTTATAATGTTATTAAAAAACCAAAATGGGGATATCACATATCTACCTCTTCTAAGTTTGAAAATAACATATCTACCATTATAAATCTTGATATGGCTTATGTATATCATTCAATTAATAAAATAATATAAATTTTAGCATACGTATATCATTCAAATATTAAAATATTTAATTAATTATATAATTTTAAAAGATAAAGATAAGCTTTGATGCTATGATCACATAATTATCTAACAAAGTCTTCACTAACTAGGTTAGCTAATAGCACATCAAAAATTTATCCGATCAAACCTTAAATCCTCAACTTTGATAACTTAATATTAACCAGTATTAGTTATAAACATATTTAATATTAAAATTATTTATAAGCTATCATATATGCTATTAAAAATATTAGTGTCCTTTTGTATATTTGCAAGGATATATATAGTCAATCTAAATTTGAAAAATATTTATTTATTTAAAAAGTATAT
>LVTN01000640.1:145229-160017 GCA_001649415.1 Musa itinerans | reverse complement strand
TATATATATATATATATATGTGTGTGTGTGTGTGTTCGACGGAGGGAAAGAAATTTTGATGAATTCTTGGAAAAAGCTTTTACTTTAAAATTTTTTGATACAATGTCGTTGACCGTGTAAAAATATTATTTTGTTCATTCTTTCGTCAGATCTATTATCACTTGTAGCCCATGAGGGTCACCTTTATTGACTCTACCTGTCTAGCCATTGTATATCTCGCCCATAACCCTCATACGAGGCGATGATGATAAAGGCATGCACCCCTATCCTCTTTTCTCCTCTACGACCAATAGCAAAGGCACGAAGGAGGCCTACGACTAATGATGAGGGTGCATGACCATCCCTTTCCTTCGTCACCCATAGTTGATGGTGTGACAGGAGGGTTCTAGGCGATGACGAAAGCCCATGGCTTCCCTCCTCCTCCCCTATGGTCAACGAAGGGCACACGTCAAGGATAATATGCTCTCTTCCTTCCTCCCTTGTGGCTGATGACGAAGGCTATGAATGAAGGGAGGGGGTAGGTTTGCGAATGACTGTTTAGGGCAGAAGGACGAGCGATAATTGATAGGGGTAAAAGGGTTATTTAAAAATAATATTTTAGAAAATTTCAAATTAGAAGGTTCTCTATGAAAAAATTCAAAAAGTAGATGTTTTTTCGGAAATTCGCCTAAGAAATTTTTATTTATGATTTAGATCCCCTTCCGTTTTTTTTGAAGGTTCAACTCTTCCCCGAAATGACCGACGTGTCCCCATCAGAAACCTCGTTTCAAGGAGAAACCACGAGCGCCAGCGGCATTCCCGAGGTCAAGTGGGGGGTAAACACGTCATTTAGGCTCCGTCTTTCTTATCCTCCTCCCGACCCCGCATTCAAATTCCTCCGCCTCCGCATTTTACCAGGTGCCGCTCCCCGACCTTCTCCTCCGCGTTTCCCACCCCCCTCCTCCCTCAGCCGTTTCCCTCCGTTTCCCCCTCGTTCGCAGCCGCTCTTTCGGCGGTCTTCATCCAGACAAGCGGATCCCTACGTTGGCCGGCGTCAGTCCTCTATCTAGCCTCCTGCTATCCCTTCTTCCTTCCGCTCTTGGCGGAGCCATGGACCTCGAGATGGCGGAAGCCACGGATGAAGTGTTTGTCTGCTTCGAGGTCGATCTCGACTACGAATTCGAGGCGCCAAGGTACTTCGACCTCGGCCGGGAGGAGACGCCGGCGGAGGCCCGGGCGGCGGAGCTCTGGTTCGATACCGCTGGAAGCTACCCTCCCTCTCGTACGTATCGTTTACCGGATGTGCGAAACCCTCATAGTTTGATCCGTTTCTCGTTTCTTGTTGGCTTTTGGTTCTTTCCATATGCTGCTTGGTCAGTTCTATCGATTGATGTGAATGACTCTCTTGCCAATGATGTGATGATAGCTGAAATAACTTAATCTGGGAGTTGTAGGTTGTCAAACTTCATCAGAGTTTGGTATGTATTGGGGGGTTTTCCTATTGATCGCAGCGTTTGATCTACTTAGAACATTTCAAGGATATCATAGATGCACTTAGGAAAACCTCCCTAATAGTTATGTTTAACATGACCAAGAGCCAGAGTGTAGATGCAACAATAGTTTTGCTTATGGCTGGAATCCCATTAGCATTATGTGAAGGATTTTTGTCTTTGTTTGTTGACATTTAGTTTGATTCCTAATAAACCCATCTAAATCGTACACAACGATAAACTTATCTGAGTGTTCCACTTTCAATATGACATGGTTATGTGTTTGAGTCGGGAATGGCACATTTATGTTTATGCTAGCTGAATAACATGTAGGCTTCCTTCGAACAATAACCATATGTTTAATTTGCTTTTTATTGTAAAATTTTCATTTATATTTTTTGTGGCAGAAAGCAAGTGTAATTACATCTAGACAAAGTCTAGATCTGTGATTATCTCTTCTTTGAAGATAAATTTATTCAAATATTTCTCATGTCTGTTTGGTGCCAAGTTTAGTGATCATTTCCTAATCCTTATACCCGATGCTCAAAATCTAAAAGAGAGCCAATCTCCGGGAGAAGTTTACATCATCTGGTTCTATATTTCACAATTTACTGACATAGCATGAGAACAACTATCTGGATTAGCTTTGTCAATCCTTTTCCTCTTTTAAGTCCCAGGAGTCCATATGTTTGGTTTGTCCCACAAACATTATTTCATTATTTGATTCTGATTAAAAAAATATCGCCTTCACATGAATTTTTGTTTTCTTTGTTTACCTTTGTTTTTCATTGCTCTTCATATGCATCATTCTTAGAGAAGCACTAGAGCATCCATCACTATGTTCAAAGTTGCAAAGGATAAGTTTTGACAGACAATAGTTGTTTATCATATTCAACTCTGTGTGGTATGATTATTATTTATTTTCAATAAACATATTATAATTATCTTTTGATGAATTAGACTTCACCATTTTCCATTGTCTTCTCTTTCTAACATTTATTGCTTTAAATTATTATGATTTATTTAAACTTCTTTAGCTTTTGCAGTTGAAACTCCCAAAGTGATTTTGGCACTTTTAAAATAATCAAAATTTCTGTAAATGAATCTCTATGGTTTGGGCTTATCTTATGACCAATTGTTTATATCTTCAGTAAAGCATTTGATTTAATTATTCCCTGTCTATTTTCCTTGATCATGACAGTCATAAAAAAATTACAGCACCTTTTGTTGTAAGCCTTCTTCATGAGCATTTTGCTGCTGCTTGGTTTTTTCACAAAGATCTATGATACTACTTTACCTGGAGATTTTTCAGTCTTTCATAGCTTGATCATATCATTTTGTTTTTTCAATCACTAGCATCATTGTCTTTTGAGCAGTATGTGTTTCATGCATGTTCCAGAGGTATATTCTGCTTATTTTCTCTTAAATATCTTAAATTTCATATCATATTTTGACTCTGTAAAAGACTGTGTATGATTTTTCAATACAAGTTCCCTCTATAATGTGTCCATTATTGTATATTTTTATCTCTCTCTCTATTCTCTAATTGGTACCAAAAAGTTTTATATGTGATTTTTTGGTTCCATATCTTTCTTTTCAGCTTTGATAGCAAAGTTAATTTTTCAAAAAGATACCAATGTAGCAAATACAAGTACTGCTCCGAATCTTGAAGATTTGGTGTATAAAAATCCTGAGGCTGCTCATGCAGATGCTGCCGCTCCTGGATTCTCTATAGTTCAGGAAATGGAGAAAGGTACTTCTATCCATGAATGTTTGTAGTTAGGATTTACAAGTATTCTAGTTTTCTTTCTTCTCAAAGGCTATGTTTTTTTAGCCACTTGTTGACAATTTATGGTATTTAAAATTACTTTACAAGACTATGAGAACTTTAAAGAATTTATAGTAGTTGATATAAACAAAAAACTATGTTATTAGTATAGCATTAGAACTTGAATATAAGTAGTTAAGTACACACCTCAATATTTAATATACACATTAAATGTGAGTGGACAGATTGAAGTAGTAAGAAAGAATAATGATTAGTCTCATGATCATCACATTGGCATTTTACAACTTAAAAAAAAAAGAGATATTAATTTGACTGGTTCATTTGATTATCCCTAGTTTTCATGTTAACAATTTAGTTAACATAATCATGCTCCCATTGTTTTCTTTATTTTATTAGTTATCATCAGTATGCTTAATAAGATGTTTTAATGTTTGTCCTGTAGGATGTACATTCCACAGCTCTATACTGCAAGGTGTATCAAAAGGTGATCATATATCTACCGTTAATAACTGTTTCTCAAAAAGATCAACTTTAATGAAGCCTACTGCAAGTCAATTGGCCAAAAAAAAATGGCCACGTGAAGTGAAGTCAATCAGCAGGTAGGCTCTCTATTGATGTTTACATGTCAGTTTGTTTACTTTTGTTCCTACATCTAAGGGCAACCAAAATGATGAAGTAATTTGCAATATTATAGTCCAGAGTCATCATTGATTTTCCTTTACTACTCTGTTAACTATGACACTTACCTTTATACAAGAATCAACCTTTTGCTTCTTCTCACTCTTAATACCCATTGGTCTCTCTAGTATTCCTTCTTATGTTCTGATTATTCTTTATGGTATAAGTTTCTGTAATAATCCTTTTCCTTGTCATCTACTGTATATCTCAGACTATATCCCTCAGTGCAAGATAAGTTTCAATTTGTATTTCTTCCTTTCTCAGGCTGCAGAAGCCCTTAGAAGTTAAAAGAGAAGAGAAATTTGAAGATTCAAATGATTATATTCATCAAGCTGCCAAAAGGCAGAGATTGGAAAAAGGACATTGCTGCAAGGTGCTATACAATTTTCCTTTTTTTTTTACAAATTCATTCTTAACATGCTTTCAGATAAATTACCAAAACGGCATCACGGTATAAACTAGGAGTGTGGTACATTTTCTGTTGGACCTAACTATGCAACCCTGAAAATTTGGTTTAATTATATTGGTCTTTATTCAATTATACATCTGGATGGAGCTGGATATTTTGCATCCTTGGTATATCAATGTTGGAATCTGAATTACGAAATCTTAAACGTAATAGATATTGGTATATAGTTAAATGCATTACAGTACACAAATTTCCATGAGAAAGTGGGCATTTGACTGGTTCTTTTAATGCAACTGCAAGTTTAGTAGAAAGTGAGAGCCCTGTCATATGGCAACTGGCTCTAACAGCAGGTATCCTCCCTAAACCTTTTCCAAATATCATTCATATTTCCAGCCGCATCTTTTTGGATAGCACCCTCTATGATCTGAAATATTCATGTGGTTCCTGCTTAGTGATGAAATAACAAAAAACTTTGTCAGAGGTGCAAAACTCAAGTATTATTTTGAAACACAACATAACTGCATTATGCTTAGTTTAGATAGAGACGATAAGTTAGATGAATCTAATGGAGAATTCATTTATGAGCTAAGTCAAACCAACTATAAGGAATGCTCTCCTGTTCTTAGAACATCATTATATAACTTCAAACAACTCTTCAGATGTCCTAGGTCTGACTTCAGATTAGAAAAAAATGTGCTGACAGGAATTTGCTATCAACTACAGCATCAAGCAAAGAACTACTGTCCATGCACTTATGAATTAAATTTTTGATGAAATAAAAAATACAACATTTCCTAGTTTAAGAGAAGATCGAAAAGTGAACCACATTACGACTTCATTTTAGTTGGTGTCCATACCCATCATTTATTGTAATTGTTGTGAGCTATGAGCTGGCATGGGTAGCAAAAGGAATGATCTCTGTTTTATCCAGTATCCTACTGGTACCTTTGAGGATCAAATAAGTAGAAGGCACCTATGTATTTGCCAAAATCAAAATGAATTCACTAAAAGACTTGAGTTTTATGCATGTTTGCTTCTCAAGTGGTTCACTTGAACTGGTAGCTATATAACGTCTGCAATTTCCATACATCATATAATGTGATTTCTTGCTTTTCTCACTCTTCATGTCCTTTTTATCATGTCTCTTTCCCTTGCTTTATATATATATATATATTATTCCTTCTTTTGCTATATTTTAGTATAAGACTTTCAACCGTACTCTACATATAAATTTTTGTTAGGTCTTTCTATCTCTCTTAAGTACGCATAAATTTATTCAGAAGAAACAATAACCAATGAAAAGCTCCTGGAGGTAATTTTTTTTCCCATACCTCATCTAGTCCTATAAGTTTATAACTAAAGCAGACAGTTCTGGTTCATCCTGAATGGTCTAATGTCGTTTCTCATAGGATCTTGTAGTTTTGGAGAACCTTTATGTTCTTATTCTATGCTTTCTCTTTACCATATTGTACTTTTTAGTAATGCTAAAACTTCATCTTTGAGGTGCTATGAAATAAATTAAAATTTTATATTGGAATTAACTTTTGGTAAAGGAAAAAAATGCTACTCTTAGAACTTTAATTCGTATCGGTTGCAACTCAACAAATTATTTTTGACTGTCACCATGTTAGTTACTGACATAAAATTCAAACCTTTCAGCTTGGTAATTACTGTTGTTGAAAACAGGTATGGTATTCTAGAATTAGAACACGTTTGTGATGGGGGAATGGACAATCTAGTGCATTTAGTGATTGGTCTCTTCTCATCTTCTGTTTAATCACTGCTCATAAATTAACCAGCAGCTTTCATATCCACCACATTTTCTTCCCTGTATTATTAAATTATGCTGTCAGGATTGGTATATCCTTCTGATCTTTGTGTAGTTGTTTCTGATAAAATAGAGCTATATATTTTTCGACGGGATGTATAAAATAGATAAATATCAAGACTTGTTGATTTTGTTACATACTTCAATATGATTCCTTTGGTTTTGTTAGTGAAATATTTATGTAAGTGTGATATGTAGGTGTTAAGTGGTATGTTTCCAATAAAGTTTTTATATTCTTTGCAGGTTACTGATGCAAAGCAGCAAATCAACTTGTTTCACAAAGTCCCAGAAAAGGTAATTATTTTGCTGCAAAGCCTGATATGGTCCTTTGAGTTATGAATTTTAATGTCTTCTTAAACCCTGGCTCGAACAGCTGATGTTTGCCTCATTTGGGTGGGTGTGTGTGTGTGCGTGTGTATTCTTTCATTGTGGCAAAGACATGCTTTTGGATAATGATTCTTGTTTCCCAAAAGATTTTGATGTCTAAGATGTATTTTTAATGTATCCTTAACTTCTTATCCTTCTTTAGTAAGTTTCTTCTTAAGATGTATTTGATTTTATTGCATTTTGTGGATATCCAGAAAAATGGGCTCTCTGATGCCAATAATCAACTTCCTAGATTGAGGCTCACAATACCCAGGGAGCCTGAGTTAGAAACAGCCAGAAGGGCATTTAGTTTTAGAGCTCAACGGCAAAGGTGATGTACTTGAAATACATTCCATTATTTTTAAATGGAATATTGCATGAATATGTACTGAACTGATCAACAAACCAGGTTGGTCGATCCTAAATGTCTTGTAGAAGGAATGCCACAGTTTACTTCCACATTTAAAGCACACCCTTTAAACAGAAAAGTAAGTACCTAAAATTGTTAAGCAGTAGATACATCAAACAGTTTGTCATGGACTTAGTTGTTTGCAGATTCTTGAGGCTCCTTTGCTGCCCCTTCCTCAGAAGAGCACTCCTAGATTGCCCAAATTTAAAGTAGGTACCTGAAATTTGCATTAAGTTGAACTTATTAAATCTTACAATAGTTTTGCAGGATATTTGGCAATTGGAATATTTAATTTTCAAAATCTCATTTTTTCTGCTCCACTTGCTTTTCAGGAATTCAATTTTAGAACTCATAGCAGGGCTCTACAACACAGTACAGCTTCATCAACTTTGGTAGGTTCCACAAATTTAGATTTTTGTTCTCTTATGAAATACGATACTGTTCATATGTGCTGGAAAATATCAACTGAGTCCTTTTAGTTTTAAGTTATCTAAGCTTTGGAATGATAATAAACTTACTCAATTTAATAGCGTACAATATGCCAATCTAAAGAGTAAATCCTATGTATGCAAATACTGCAGACTTCAGGCAGTCATATTCCTACTGCTACAGGAGATGTAAAAAGTTCAGTAAGGGCACAATTTCAGACCTCTGGTCACCAGCTACGGCAAAAGTGAGTATTTCAGACTTTTATTAAGAGTCTTCCTTTGTTTTCACAATTTCTTCTGGAAATTTTTTACTTCTGTTCCTTCTCCATTAATGTACGTCTAATAGATTCAAATATGAGATTTTTTTTCTTGATGCTTCAGATAATGCCATGGATTGTGTACGCATAATAAGTGAATGATTGGCATTTTTTTGCAACATCATAAATAAGGACCTTGACACCTCTTGTCACATCTGTGGCAGCCATTATCTGACATGATGTTAGCATAGCAGGCAGACTGTTGGTATGGATGGGCATTAACGTTCTCCGTGGCTATGACTTTGACATTTTGATGATTAAGCTTATATTCAATCCATAGAAGATCCAGAATATATACATGCAATTCAAGTTTTTAGATGTCAGTCAACAACTTATCAGACTGATACAGTACCAATATATTGGCAGTTTGCGGCCTAACTGCTTGATAAACTTAAAAATGAACATTGAGCAGTAACCCCAACTAGATGTATCATTCTGTTCTTGGTCAGACCAGTAAATACCAAGCTTTATTGGTCCGACCATTATTTATAATTACATACATAAAATAATAGGACATTATGTTCATCAACTATTTGATGAACATAACATTATGAAGGTTTTTCTAGTCCATTATTTTCTTCTTCGGTCACGTAGGTATTCTATTTGTCAATGTTCAAAGTTTTAACATCAGTTCAGCATGATCTGTTGGATTCCATTGTCAGAAAAATTATCAAAAAAAATAAAATTTAATAAATATATCATTCTGTCAAAAAAATAAAACACAATAAAAAACATATATCAAATTGCCAAAAATTCGTATGAACAGAAACAAAGTTGGCTCAGGAGGATGATAAATTGAATAAAACATGTCGTAGATGATTTACACTTGGTTGTTGTTGTTGTATGTCGTAGATGTTTAGTTTGGTAGAAGAATACCATATTAAATGCAAATGTCATGAACAACTATCATTATCAAAGCATCATTTTCCAAACGAGAAGAGTAATATTAGTACATAAGTAGTATATTTAAAACCTTGAGCTTAATACTATAGACTCTGATGCTTTTATGTGATACACACATTATGGTTGTCACCATCCTCATCAACATTCAGAGAATATGGGTGATGCAATTGATGCAACTTTATGTATTTACATAATGTAATGGTATGGTATCATAAAGGGAATACCATCTGACTCTTATTGTTGCACTCTACTGTATACATCATACTCAGAAACACAATCATAGGTAGTGGTTTGTATTTGATCTTCTATAACCCAAATTCACTAGATTATGTTGAGGCAATTCCAGATGTGCTTCCATAGCTCTTCCAAGTGGAATCATACATGGTCTCTTGTTGTGACTTTCCAAACAGAGAATATATCTGCTCAGTTTCATCACTACCTAATGTTTGTTGCTTCGCTTTAAGTCAGTTGGATTAACTGCTCTCAACTGACTTGGATGTAGGTCCATTTGATCCCAATCCAGATTTGGGCCAGCCAATCATGACTTGGCCATTTTTATAGAATTTGACAGGAACAAAAAATATGCATGCTGATTATTAGTTTGATTTATGGCTTTATAATTCACTGACCTGTATTGTTTATTTTGGGCACACTAGTGAGTGTAAAAGGGCTGCTGAAGTTAAAGACATCTCAACAAAATTCGGGCCTCAAGCCTTAAATCAAAAGGTAACCAGTGATTACAGTTTAAGTTTTCTGGTTGCACAATAAGGGTTCGGCTAGAAGCTTAGTTTGACCTCTGTATGTTTTTCTATATTCTAGTTGTTTTTCTATCCATTAGCTAACTAGAAGCCATGGACGTCTAACTCTCATGGTAGCTTTATGCTTACATAATCTATAAAACCCATTTCAGATGCAGAATATAATAATTGGAAACTTAGAAATTCTTACTGGTGCTGTTCGACAAGCATCTCTCATCATCATGTTCTTGTTAAACAGATTCTTGCAAGCAAAGGAGACATTGGAGTTTTCCGAAGTACCAAGCGGGATACAACAATACCCAAGGTTTGAGTATTTTGTTTTGAAATATCTAGTAGTTCTTTTGTTTCTTGCTTTGAGTTTGAATTTGTTATTTTGTTTCTTTTTATAGGAATTTAACTTCTTAACAACAAAAAGGTTTCAGCAGAATCCACTAAATGAGCTTTTCAACAAGGTAGATTCATGCACCACAAGAGATGATTTGCTGCTGTACTTAGTCTGGTCTTTTAAAAATGTCTTGATTTATTGAGGATGTATATGTAGCTGAAATGGTTTCTCTGTTATAGCCAATAGATTATTTAATGAAGCTGCCTATCTTTCTGACTGCTTACCTCTTATATTGTAGCTCTCCTTGGCTTCTGAAGCACAAAAAGCTACAGCTCAGAGGAAGTTCCCACTACCAAGTCATTTAGATGCAAAGGTTTCCAACTTGTATTTTAGTCTGTTTAATCTAATAATATTTCCTTCCAACTGTGCATTTTAATTGCACTAACTTGTATTAAAGTTTATTTACTAGTTCTTGCACTAATTTTGTCAAGGACTCTAAAGAAAACTTGATCAGCGTTGTACACAAATAGCAATGGTATGATATTGTTATGACATCATTGGATGAATATTTTTTGCTTTATTTTATTTACATATTGTAGGCAGGATTGGAATGTTTGCTTGATTTTATGCTTTGAAATAGGATAATTAAGACTGTCAGCTTTCAATTGCAGAGGAATTATGTAAGCAATGAAGAAACTTGAGCTTCGGAGGGGCATATATCTTATCACAGTGAAGTATGACACCAATATTTTTGGTAACTATCTATCCATTGACTTAACCTGCCGTGTCATGCCTAATAACTGCCACCGCAATGAGTTTGAAGCCTGAAAGTAGATGCTAAATGCTAGCAACTTCAATGTCTCACTGGCATATATTTTCCTCTTGTTCTCATTAGATGAACAATGTTACATATGATAACAGACTATTGAGAATGTCTTGCATGTTCGACTTATATGTTTTTAGGTTTATTGCACTTGCTTAAATATGCAACTGGTTTTAGTCTTTTCTGTCGTGTTTATAGCTACAAACGAGTATAATTATTCATATTTTGAATACCACACTAAATTCATCATTGTTTAATCCCTCATCCATCATTGAATTGTTGCAGATTATGTCATTCAATTTCATGATTATGTTCTAAATCTTTAGGAATAGCATTATTCAGCATCATTATCATAGGACATACTTGGAGAGAAACTAATCTTTCTCATCGTTTGATGCAACAGGAACCTTGGCAATTTTGTACAGGTTTTATTTGATTTTTCATCCCAAGTGGAGTACACCTCTGCTCCTGGTATACAGAATCTGGTAGTTGACTCAGCAAACATATGACATTGCTGTTCTGCCATATAGTTTTGATTTGGCAGTCTCATCAGCTTTCCGTTTGCCGAGGGATTACATGCAACAAAGTCGAAATTTACATTATTCCCAAACAGCTAGAGTAGCACAGAACTAAGAGAGGCCCGATCGTCTCTTGTCCACCAAAAGCAAACAGGTCAGAACTGTACAGAAGACTCGCATAAGCTGTAATGTTCAATTTCCCCTTATTTCCTGCATATTTCATGAACAACAAGAGCTTTAAGCTCAGATGTTCATGGTTGAAAACCCTTCTGGCTTTGAAGTGGTTTGATGCATTGTATTGCCAGAGGAAATTTTTTCATCAGGGGCAATACAGCACCCATTTTACCCAGTTTCTGAAATTTTCCAAAGCTTTCTCTTAATGCACATTTGCGTGTTTTCTGTATATTTGCTTATTTTCGAACTGCAAAAGATAAAATGAAAATTCACAGAAAAGAAGGATTCCACAAATTGATTGCAACCATCGGCAATGATACATATAGTAGAAGCATTCAACTGTTTCCTTTGTAAGATCTTTATTATATATATTAGAACTGCAAATGTTGGTGTTACATGTAAGTTGAGTACTGTTCCATCAGCTAAAGGTTGTTTTTTTCGTAGTTGTGGTCATTCAACTTGTTATCGAAATTTCATGTGTTGAAATCCTTGCTCTATTGTTGTTTGGGTAGCTTTAATCTAAGTGATTGAAATTTGAGTAATTCAACAATTTATAAGAGCATGAATATTTATATTGACTTCTCTCGTACCTCTAGTAGGAGAAAAGATCCAAAGATGATCATGGTGAATATAATGGGTATTTATAGATTAAAATTAAGAATATTTTTTTAAAAAAATATAATAATAATAATAATAATAATATGAGTCTTATTTAGTTAGAAGAAAACATATAAATTATAAATATAAAAATATATTTATATTACCCTTATCGTCGCTTGGTTGCCTTCCCTATAGGCCTTGCCGCTTTGATGCTATCATGGTTAGCTCCTTCCTTATATGAGATCCTGTTGCTTTTGTTCTATTGTGGTAGCCTTTACTTCGTCACGAGGCCTTATCGTTTCGACCTAATACTTCCACTTTGTTGAGGCAGCCTTTGCGAGGCTCTGTCACTTCTACTCGATGCTTCCACATTTTCGCTTCTACCCGACCACGGTTGCCTTGCCCCACCTCTTTGTCTAAGTCGCTTTCGCTCACCATGATCGCTTCTTTCCCCTTTGCGAGGCCCCACCATAGCCACATCGTTCCTCTAAGCGAGGTCCCATCATGAGGCCCTTTTGCTTTCGCTTCCCACTTGATAAGCAGATAAGATTTCCTAAGGTAATTGAGGAAATCTCTAAGCAGTTGAGAAAAATCCTCCGAATGTGTATAACTTCCCTGTTGAGTGTGTATAAATAGCTATCAAGGGCTCACTATCAAATGAATTAGCCAATTACATCTTATACATTTCATAGTTTCTTCTACAATTTCTATCTTTCTATCTTCTTCGTTTAATTCTTATCATGGCATAAGAGCAGTTTGCCTAGAGCAAGCCCTCTTCTCATTGTTTGACTCCTCATGCAGCCGCAGTCGCTCGACCATCCCTCTCGCGACGACGTCTCCGCCCCTCAGCCGTAGCCATTCGCTGCAGCCTACTGCAGCACTTGCGGTTGCTAATATCAGATCACACCTGCCGCAGCAGCAGAGATTGAGATGATGGTGGTGTTGTCGAAATTTACATTATTCCCAAACAGCTAGAGTAGCACAGAACTAAGAGAGGCCCGATCGTCTCTTGTCCACCAAAAGCAAACAGGTCAGAACTGTACAGAAGACTCGCATAAGCTGTAATGTTCAATTTCCCCTTATTTCCTGCATATTTCATGAACAACAAGAGCTTTAAGCTCAGATGTTCATGGTTGAAAACCCTTCTGGCTTTGAAGTGGTTTGATGCATTGTATTGCCAGAGGAAATTTTTTCATCAGGGGCAATACAGCACCCATTTTACCCAGTTTCTGACATTTTCCAAAGCTTTCTCTTAATGCACATTTGCGTGTTTTCTGTATATTTGCTTATTTTCGAACTGCAAAAGATAAAATGAAAATTCACAGAAAAGAAGGATTCCACAAATTGATTGCAACCATCGGCAATGATACATATAGTAGAAGCATTCAACTGTTTCCTTTGTAAGATCTTTATTATATATATTAGAACTGCAAATGTTGGTGTTACATGTAAGTTGAGTACTGTTCCATCAGCTAAAGGTTGTTTTTTTCGTAGTTGTGGTCATTCAACTTGTTATCGAAATTTCATGTGTTGAAATCCTTGCTCTATTGTTGTTTGGGTAGCTTTAATCTAAGTGATTGAAATTTGAGTAATTCATCAATTTATAAGAGCATGAATATTTATATTGACTTCTCTCGTACCTCTAGTAGGAGAAAAGATCCAAAGATGATCATGGTGAATATAATGGGTATTTATAGATTAAAATTAAAAATATTTTTTTAAAATAATAATAATAAAATTATAAGTCTTAATTATTTAGGATCGAATATATGAATTATAAATATAAAAATATATTTATATTGCCCTTATCGTCGCTTGGTTGCCTTCGCTAGAGGCCTTGCCGCTTTGATGTTGTCATGGTTAGCTCCTTCCTTATATGAGATCCTGTTGCTTTTGTCCTATTGTGGTAGCCTTTACTTCGTCACGAGGCCTTATCGTTTCGACCTAATACTTCCACTTTGTTGAGGCAGCCTTTGTGAGGCTCTGTCACTTATACTCGATGCTTTCATATTTTCGCTTCTACCCGACCACGGTTGCCTTGCCCCACCTTTTTGTCTAAGTCGCTTTCGCTCACCATGATCGCTTCCTTCCCCTTTGCGAGGCTCCACCATAGCCACATCCTTCCTCTAAGCGAGGTCCCATCATGAGGCCCTTTTGCTTTCACTTCCCACTTGATAAGCAGATAAGATTTCCTAAGGTAATTGAGGAAATCTCTAAGCAGTTGAGAAAAATCCTCCGAATGTGTATAACTAAGCGAGGTCCCATCATGAGGCCCTTTTGCTTTCACTTCCCACTTGATAAGCAGATAAGATTTCCTCAAGGCAGTTGAGGAAATCTCTAAGCAGTTGAGAAAAATCCTCCCTGCTGAATGTGCATAACTTTCCTGTTGAGTGTGTATAAATAGCTATCAAGGGCTCACTATCAAATGAATTAGCCAATTACATCTTATACATTTCATAGTTTCTTCTACGATTTTTATCTTTCTATCTTTTTCGTTTAATTCTTATCATGGTATCAGAGCAGTTTGCCTAGAGCAAGCCCTCTTCTCATTGTTTGACTCCTCACGCAGCCGCAGCCGCTCGACCATCCCTCTCGCGACGACGTCTCCGCCCCTCAGCCGTAGCCATTCGCTGCAGCCTACTGCAGCACTTGCAGCTGCTAATATCAGATCACACCTGTCGCAGCAGTAGAGATTGAGATGACGGTGGTGTTGCCGCTGCTGCAGTCGTTGTCGCTACGCCCACTACATCGACACTTCTTCCGTGGGCAACACTCCTAAAGGAAGCACAGTCACGGCATTTGTTTCTACCGCTGGCTACTGCTTCCTTGCCAACCGAAGTCTTCCGCTGAAAACTCCGCCGCTCTTCCGGCCACCAAACTCCAACACTGCATTACTCACTGCAATTATCTCCAACCTTGCAGATTTCTTCAACATCACTGCAGAAATCGCTGCAAGCTGTAGAGATTTCTCCCACCTCGCTGCAACAATCTCTC
>LVTN01000640.1:117661-143421 GCA_001649415.1 Musa itinerans | reverse complement strand
GCTACCTACTTATGTGCCAATCCAGTGTTCCATTCCCGCATGAAACACATTGCTATCGACTTCCACTTCGTGCGAGATCAAGTTGTCAGACATCAACTCCGTGTTTCTCACGTACATACAGCTGATCAACTAGCAAACTCACTCACAAAGCCTCTCGCCCGCAAACTATTTTCATTTCATCGGTCCAAGATCGGTATCCTTGATGGAAGCTCAATCTTGCGGGGGCATGATAAGCAGATAAGATTTCCTCAAGGCAGTTGAGGAAATCTCTAAGCAGTCAAGAAAAATCCTTCCTACTGAATGTGTATAACCTCCCTGTTGAGTGTGTATAAATAGCTATCAAGGACTCACTATCAAATGAATTAGCCAATTACATCTTATACATTTCATAGTTTTTTTTATAATTTCTATCTTCTTCGTTTAATTCTTATCACTACTTTGGTCTCATCGCTTTGACCTTATCAATTTTACCTCGCTATGAGCGCCTCCTTACCCTTTGCGAGGCTCCCACCGCTCTCGCTCACCTTAGTTGCCTCGGACCTATCACTTTCGCCTCGCTATGAATGTCTCCATAAAGGTGTCTCACATGTAAAAAAAATTCAAAAAGAAGAGTGTTTTCAGCAAAATCACCCTTAAATATTTATACATTTTGGATGAATTATATTTTTTTTCAAGGAACTAAAAATAATTGATCTCTAGAAAAAAAAAAAAGCATGCTCATCATAATCTCCACTGATCACGACACACTACCCACCACACTTCCAAAGTCCCACTTAAATATAAAGCACTAACAACAACCCTAAGAGGGGGAAGGGAACCAAATGTAAACGACAATGTGACTTGTGCCCAACCGTGTCCGACTCTCACCCAATCCTTCCCCCACACACACTTGGATTCGTCTGCTCCACCCGACGACCCTCTTCCATTGCGTAACAGCAACGAAAGCGACCGCACGTACCAACCAACGCGTCCGGCTCGAAATGTGAACGGGGAAATCAATCAGGGCTACGCCTTGATTGAAGGAAATCTCCCCCACCCTTCCTCCTTTGACATTACGGTAACGGTTTGAACAAGGACTTATATATTTATATAAATGTTATATTCGCCGTAAAAGTGAGAAAAAAAACATCAAACTGATTTCTCCATCTCTAACACGTGATTAGCTCACCACCAAGACTCGAGGAAGAGAGTCCAAGTCAAACGTGTTTATCCGTGTCGACGACTAGTCGTAACGGTAGAAAATTAGCAGCAAACGAGACCACGCACGCACATTTCGACAAACAGCTGGTGTGCGGTCGCTCTCTCTCTCTCTCTTGCGCGCGCGCGACCGGAAGCCTTCGGTGCTCCTACATTTCGACGAACAGGTGGTGTGCGGTCTTTCCCACGCCGCTCCCGCTCTCCTGTGTGTCTCCTGAAACCTCCGACGTCGAACGTGACGCACGTCCACTCTGCGTAGCCGAGCGAGCGATGGGGCCGCCTTGCGTCGGACGTTGGACTCCATGCTTCTTGGGTACACAGACACGTGAATGGCTCCGAAGAGTCGCTTAACACACCCACCCACCCACCTTCTCCAAACGTGTCGGCGACTGACATGGATACGCCTTCTTCCCCCTAATTAGATTCGCATCTGATGTGGCGTAATTGGATTGAAATCGATGGATTTTGATTGGGAATGAGACGGGGGGAGTATAATTTTCCTACTACTAGATATAATAATTATTGATGCATACGTCTCATGTATTCATTGTCATCGACTATTTATAGCGGGGAGAGCGAAAGCTCGATAAGTCGATATCATCGATTGTTGTGCATATCTAACTCATGTTGAGATAAAGGCAAGAAAATGGGACGTGCCTTTGTCGTTATTAGCCTTATCGGTATGCAAATGAGTAGTCTTCCCGTCGTACCAAAGCTTGTGTTACACGTATCATATGATGATTCATGATTAAAAAAATATTGATAAACTTTATAATTATGTAAAAATATCACTATATTACGTGTAGTAAAAAAGAAATATCATGGAGTCAATCAATTAGAGTACTCGAATGAACAGAGATATTTTGAGAAAAAATTTACTTATATACATACATATACACACACATGTTATATTAATACTTGCTTATACATGTTAATTATGTAAAAATATCACTATATTACGTGTAGTAAAAAAGAAATATCATAGAGTCAATCAATTAGATACTCGAATGAACAGAGATATTTTAAGAAAAAATTTGCTTATATACATACATATACACATACATGTTATATTAATGCTTGCTTATACATGCTATGTGACTATTCGCGATAAGAAACTACTCAACTTGAAAGTTATGCGATATATGACTATATCATATGTCGTTTTTTTTTACACGATAGATAGGAAAGAAATATTGTGGTGCCAACAAAGTGGAGTTATCAAAATTTTTCATTGTATAATAAAAAGAATAACGTTTATTCTTTTTAAATCAAAGCTTTTGGATGGAATCGGGATATTTTTGAGTAAACAAATTACTTTATATTTTCATCGATACGAGGGTTAATATAAATAGTCTTACTTAAACACAAATGAACGATCTTATCATTATACTTATATATGTATACATACATACATACACACATCACACCGGCATTGATATCAAAGATGATTAGTAGTGATATGAAGTGGATCTAATTCAAAAGTTGCACAAAAAATGTACTGTACTGGCAGCAAAAACGTAATATTTGTGGTGCCAATCTATGACATGCTATTTCAAAAGCTAAAAGTCAACTTGATATCACTTAATGGCATAGAATATAGAGTCAGTAGAATGTGGGATGATTGGTGATGAGAAAGTTGATCTAACCTCAAAAACAAAGCCCAAGAAAAAGAAATTATATATCATGTAATTATTTTATGAAGTAAAAAGAAGTTGCACAAAAAATGTACTGTACTGGCAGCAAAAACGTAATATTTGTGGTGCCAATCTATGACATGCTATTTCAAAAGCTAAAAGTCAACTTGATATCACTTAATGGCATAGAATATAAAGTCAGTAGAATGTGGGATGATTGGTGATGAGAAGTTGATCTAATTGTATGTCATGTAATTATTTTATGAAGTAAAAAAAGGGAAACAGTTACGGTGCCAATCATCAAATGTCGTCGGATAAGAAAAAGGCTGCTGATTCAAAAAGCCGAACGTCAACATGACAAGACTCGACGACACACGATCTCGGATCAGCATAAATCTCGTTAGTCAAACGACTGATCTCAAAGTCGAAGAAGAGGCACATCAAGAAAGAGTTTGGCAGCCTATCGTGCTCATTCAAAGCCATTAAATTCCAGTATTAAATGAGCCCGCCATTGCCTTACTGGAAAGGTTAGGCGTAGAAAAAAATGAGGAGCGAGAGATTACATACAGCAGTAGGCTCTCCTCCAAACACACTGCGCAAGACCTCGAGAAGAAAGATGCAGTGTATGACCATCTCGTCAAGAACTGCATTCCGCCTCCCAGTTTTGCGTGATGGTGCGGTTGACAGAGACGCTGCTTTTGTCGTTGCACTCGTCGTGCTGTTATCGTGATGGAAGAAAACGAGGAGGCGGCTGCGGATTCCAGTTTCTTTGCTGCACACAATCGACTACTTCCTTTTTCTTCCGTTATGTTGTCGCCTTCGAGCATCGAGTTCCACGAAGGGGACGCCATTTTTTCCTGTTTGAAACCTGTCTTGAGGCAACAAAGCTTATCTCGAGATCGAAATAGTGTTGTTACGAATTAAAACGCAGTTCGATTCATATGACTTAACAAGGTTAAGCTCCTACGATAAATCAATGTCTGATACCATAATACGCTAATCTTAACTAGTTTGACTGGGATTCAGCAGTTTCAATATAGTATTAAGAGAAAAAAGATAAAGAAGAAGAAGAAGAAACTAGATTTGGCCACGATCAAGTTAGAAGGAGATTCAAGTCTGACCAAGGCTTGACGTATCTTTATGAATAAAGAGGAAAGCGTTCGAGTCACGCATGAATAGTGAAAGATGTTATGAGATATTTATTGTGTGATAGAGATTGAAAGATTGACAAAGAGAATAATCGCATGTTGTTTCCTTATATTGAGTTTAGTCCACCACTTAATAAGCTTAAGCTTCTAGGTTGAATCATCATCCATTAATCTCATGAATGCATCGAAACTATTAAGGGTTTTATTGAGTGAACAAATAATATGGGTAAAGAACAGTAATTCTTCTTTTTTATTTTATATATTTGATCCATGTCATTAACTCTTGTCAACAAATAATTAGTCTTCGCTTTGTTTGCTGCAGTAGATGGTGGGGGAGGAGTAGCAAGCTAATTGAAATAACAGATATTCCAAGATGAACATAAGAGAAGGATGGATGGACATTGATGGGAGTTGGATCTCCCGTTCTCCATGGATTCCACAAACACCTACTCTTTGAAAGCACTGTCACCGATCTCAACGAAGAAGAGCACCTTTCACGAATCCTGTTGAAAAGAAAACGAAAGCTCCTGGTTTCTTTTGTTCTTCCAAGTTATCGAACTCAATATTCCCCATTTTGTTTTGTGGAATGCCATATGAAGAAGAGCTTGAACAATGACCCTTTTGTTACTGTGCAAGTGGCTTTCATATCCATAATTGATTTGCCAAATGTTGATTAAACAAAAATAAGGAAATAATGTGAACGATGGATGGCTTGCTTGTGGATTTGGGGTCGGTAATGCATAGAGAAAGAGAATTAGGAGACACAACGAGAAGTCAAAGTTTCAGCAACCACTTCAAAGCTAAGCTTCATGAAAGGACGTGTGCCAACCGCTGAAATGTCATTGGCTAAACGTCGTCGATACGAGTCTTGTTCTTAATTTTTAGCACACCTAATTAGACATTAGGGCTTAACACTGTTTTATTTCTTGTGTACTTGAATGGCACATCGTGGCTCTGTCAATATAAGCTACTAACAACATTACATGGCATGAAAGAGGTTGTTGAGTTACTCCATCTCAAATTATTCTCTTATTTCATTCTCTGTGAATGCATGTATATATATATGTGTATATATATATGTATATATACACACACATATATATATACACATATATATATATACACACATATATATATATATATATATATATATATATATAATGTGAGACAACGACGTTTACCCGATGATCACAGTAGCAGTGCATGCAAGTAGGTCATGCGACGGGCCACCTCGTGCGACATGCCCATAATGGCCACTTATTTTCGTGCACGAAATGGCATAATAAATGGGAGAATATTTTCGGTGTTAGATAAGTTCTGACCGCCACGGATAAAGGAAATAAATGCTGCATGGACTTCTACGGCGGACGTCGAGCTCGTAGCTTCCACCCAGTTTCTGACGTGGGAATGACTGTGACCGCTGCCAGACTTGTCATGCAACGACGTTGTGATGACGAGCAACTGGTCCTCTAGAACACCACAGGTTAAACATGGTTTAATACGATGCATATATGCCTGTAAGTTTAGATATATACATACCTGCAGGTGCAGGTCAAACCCACCATCTTCCGCCATGTCGAAGGTCCCCATTACTGTGCTACAGTCTATCTGCAAGGAGGAGGAGCACCAAGTTAAAGCGTTCAAGCAATGACTACTCCGCAGTGAAGAATTCAAACCTGCATACAACCCTGCATCGATAACAGAAGATGCAAGTAATCGACGATGAATCAGACTCGAGCAATCTTCTCAATGCGAACAAAACAGTGGGTGGTGGAATCCAATATGGACAACCCAAACTCTCCACGTGTTCATCTCTGCCTCGTTCTTCCGTCGCGGTCGGAGAACTTCTGTGGCGATAACGGAATTGGTGGTCTGCGGTGCCGGCACTGAGCAAGTTGGTTCCGTTAACTAAGTTTGACTGGTCTCGGGTGGTACTACACTGGACGTCTACGTGAACCGGGCTTGACAAGGCTGGCAAATACGCCGCACAAGAACAAAAGCACATGTGTTTTGAACACACCATACCGTCATGGGAATTACGTTTGAGATTCTATAAGCCCCTCGCCTCTGAACTTGCATCCTATATAAACCCCCCCGCCTTCTCCTTCCTTCCTCGCTACTCCTTGTGAGGTGGTTTCTTCGAGGAAGAAGAGAAGCTCTTCTTGCACCACACACAGAGAGAAACATGAAGAGAGAGGCGATGGAAGGATCAGACAGTGCTCCGATGACATACGAAGAGCATGAAGAACTTCTATCGTGCATACGAGACCATAGAGCGAGGTAGTGAGATCAAGTAGTTTTAGTGAAGTTTCAGAGAGTTACCTGTAAGATGTTGCTTGGTGATTTCAGGTTGGGCGTTGAGGTTCCCAAGGTCGAAGTCAGGTTCGAGGAACTGTCGGTGGAGACGGAGGTGTCCGTTCGGAAGAGGGTCCTTCCCACCCTCCCCAATGCCGTCATCAACACTGTTCAGGTAGACTTGCCACCATGCTCTAGTAAGACAAACACGTGTTCTTGACCTTGATCACCAATTGGGTTTGAGTCCTTGAGAAGATGATGCCTTCTCTTATTATCTTTTCTTTGGTCCCGCAACGCCTGCACAGAAACGAGTAGAGCAAGTAGCAATTAGTACCTGCAGAGTTGACTTCCATCTCTACCGGAGGCCACAATATATTCAACTTTCAATTACTAGTCTCGCCATATTACCTGCACCTTTTTTTGTTTACACTTGCTATAAAGTAGAGTAAATATAAAGCTAGAACTTGGCTGATTTAGGTGCCATGGACTAAATCATTCTGCAGCTAAACAGGGAGTATAGGGTAGAATATAGGAGAAATGTATGCCTGATGCTTCGTCGGATTTCTATGCTCATGAAGCTGGTAGCAAATTGTTTATCCACTCAATATAACCTCCAACTTCAGTCTTTATCATCTGATGGTGGAAAAGGCTGCAACTTCATCACCTAGATTCGCTCGGCTTACTGTGGCATGCACTAAATGTCCATGGCCGAAATGTCCCTGAACTTAACCAAGTAGCACAGCATCAGCATGGGCAAACACTTGGATATAATAGCAAAGGTAAAGTTAGCAGTTCAGTGTCTCAACAAATGAAGCAAGAGATATAGACATGAAAGGTTAGGCTGTGCTTGACGGATCACACCATCTCCGGTCTTTACCTCAATAGAATTAGTGCTTATGTGGATCTCAAGCCAAGATAAGCTGTGTCAGGAACAGATGAAGTGGATCAGTCTTCACAAGCTTGCAAATAACCTCCATACTAGTTTCCCATCTCCCTCGATGTCAGCATTCCTTTTCCCTGGTGGTGAGGCTGGAGGATCCACCATCTCCTTTCTTGCTCATACATATATCTTTTGCATATCTGCAGATGGTTTTGTGCTGAAGCTCAGGAGGAAATTTAACTACTGAATCTTTGGTTCAAAGAGCTACCACCTACCTCTTCTTTTGTTTCTTTTTGTGTGGCTTTGTTAACAAATTAGTTTGCTGTCCATGGAATAAAAATCTACTAATAAGAAGTCAAAGTCACCGTAAGACAACTAACTCAAGATTTTCAGTAAAAGATTCTGCACAAGGACATCTGTAGATTTTCAAGTTACTTTTTCACTCCTGGGTCTAATGGTCATGAACCTTGTTTTAATTAATCTTTGGTAAAATAGTAATGGAAAACAATTGTACTTGAAATTTCAAGTCTTAGCATTTTGATACCTAGATCTTACAAAATTAACATCACAAGAAGAACATGCAGCACACAATTCATAAACATTAGATGCTTGAATTGAAGTATTAGAACAGCTATGGTAACTTACGATTCCTTGTCTCACAAATTATTTGGCTGCTCCATACGAAGGCAGCTTATAATAACTTGTGTGTGTGCAAGTGAAGGTCAAAGTTGTGACAGGAAAAAACAAAAAAACAAAGTAGATGCTCCCTTAATAAGAGAGTTTGGTAAAGTTAAGAATTCTCCTGCCTTGGACCCAATCGACAAGGACCAGACTTTGACTAATTGTTTCGTGTACCCCTAATAGAAAACAATAATTAGTTAACTTACTGCATTACAAGCTCTAGATCTGGATATACAAAGCGTGCACACTTCAGAAAAATGCAAAGTGATGAAGTAACTAGCAATGAGAACTTGACTAGAAATATTAAGAATTTACAGTAATTTGAAATTCCTGTAGACAAGCACTGAGACTGTGCTTGCAATTCAGAAAAATGTTTTTCCCTCACAAAGTACCGAGTGGTATATAAAGAGTGGACATGGTCTATCCTAAACTATGTTCTGTACTTCTGGGCAAAGAGAACAGAAGAAATGTTTTTTTTGTTTTTAATGTGCACAGGTCTCAACCTTATCTTCTCGACTTCAACTAAATTTGCATATTTCTTATACGTTCCTGATATTTTGTTGATAATCAAGCTATGTTTTAATCTAGATTTTGCATTGTGTACAAACAAAAATAATCATAATGTGTTTGAACAGGAGCTCATGGGATGGCTAAGATTATACCAAGCAAACAGGAAGCCTGTCAAAGTGCTAAATGGTCTGAGAGGAATTGTAAAGCCTTCTAGGTACTTTTTAAACTCTCACAGTGTGAATGATCTACCTGAGAAATTATAAAAACTATTTATTTGTCTGCTTTCTGCAACAGTTTTTCTCCTGAAGGATATTAAAATAGGCTGATCTTTGACATTATCTTTTCTCAAATAATTAAGCTACTATTTTATCAGAGAAAAAATATATCAGTCCCATCGGGGCAGAACACCAATTGAAACATTCGTAGAAAGTGACTGAAAAATTGAATGATAAGGGACCATAATTAAGACATACCCACTTAACAGAATTGAGGCCACAGTACCAGAGAAGATTCCATCTTACATGAATGAGAACATCATCATAAAGGGAAAACAATACTTTTAGCTGTAGAAAAGATAATATCAAGCATCCTGAACATAACAGCACTTGTCTTTGCAGTTATTTGTTCATGATTTATGGTCTCCTTACAAATATCACATATTAACTTTGTTGAATGCTTATATAAACTATGAGAATCTCTGGGAAAAAGAGTTTTGATCTTTGACCTTCAGAAAGTTACATATTTTTGGGATCATTTGTACAAGGAAAACATACAAAGTTGCTCTTCTTAGTGATCTGACTTTTATAGATAGGGAAAGGTTATGCTATATTCAACATTATCGCCAAGATGCCATTGAAAATTTCTCCTAATTTCTAACTCCTCTCAACCTCACAATGCTTCACCTATATCATTAGGTTAATAATATGGATTGATTATTTATTAATTGTGGCATTATCCTATGTATGCCAATCTGGTTTGTGTAAATATAAACAAACATGTACCTAAGACTTAAATATATGCACATTTATCAATTACATATATGATATTCAAATTAATAAAGGAGCCCTAGATATAGGTTAACTGAGTTCATAGTTCTTTTATCTCTTTAACTATAGAAAATCTAAAATTTAAACAAAATGTCTATTTCAGGATGACACTTGTCCTTGGGTCTCCAGGATCTGGAAAGTCAACATTTTTGAGAGCTTTGTCCGGAAAACTAGACCCTAGTTTAAATGTAAGTATTTCTTTTTGCCTTGTCTTTCGATGTGTATGGGAAAATGAGTTATCAACTCCTAGATATCTTGTCTTAATCTGTTTATTTTTCGGTACTAATTGGTTCTCATTCCCTAGGTCACAGGAAAAGTCACATATAATGGACAAAAGATGAATCACTATATCTCCCAAAGGATGTGTGCATATGTTAGCCAATATGACCTCCATCATTCTGAGATGACAGTGAAGGAGACAATGGAGTTCTCTAGAAAAATGCTAAAAGCTGGAAATGAAATTGGTAAGGATCTATCCATTATAGCAGTGCTTTAAAAAATCTTACCCAAAAAAGAGTAAAAGAAAACAATTAAACCATGTTATGTTTATGCTTAAAATGATTATATATAAAGATAATATGCTTACATGGAACAGACACAATATTCTGCCCAGGCCAAGGAAATTAGGCCTACATTCACACCCTGTTTTGGTCAACTTAATGGGTTGTATTTAGAATTAGTATATTACCTATCTAGTTTGTTAACAGCACATGCTTTCTATTACTAAACAGGGTTTATGTTTCCACCCGGTGTATCATATGTAAGCTTACAAACCAACTTTGCTAAGGGAAAATGATTAGCACACCTTACCTTCACAGTTGAAGAGATACAATCTATAGAAGAAACTACCATTTAATATAAATGTAAAGCTTCAGTGAATGCATCCACCTTCCTAGTTGCTTAAATCAGTGAACCCAACTCTTAGAGGAAAGACGAGTACATTATCTCATTATTCAATGACTTCTGCAGAGATGCATAAAGCTGTGAGCACAGGAAAAATAGAAGCAAGCATCCAAGAAGAGAGAAACATTAGTGCCATGGTAAAGATACCACTTGATTTTGACAATTTAGATTTAACTCAGAGAAAGGATTGTAGTAGAATTACCATTTTCATGTGTTATGTAGGAAAACGATTCTTCAAAAGATGAAGGGAACTTCATAACCAACTACATTCTGAAGGTATGTACCTTTCTTATCTCTTATTTTAGTAAAAAAAAAATTAAAAAAAATCTGAAACTAATAGAACCTCTAAACATTTAAATTTTACATATGTTGCAGAATCAGAGTCCAAACATGACAATGACACCTTTTATTACAGTGCCGAAATGCTAAAAATTATTATTCCCCATAAGCTTCTATCACTTTGTCCAAACAATATAGAGATCTTTAACAGAGCTATAAGGAGCCTACAACGATTGATAGAGTAACTAAAATTTTAACTCCAGTATATGTTGACAACTTTTTTTCACCAAAAAGATATGATACTGATGTATCATTAGCATTTACTTTAACATCAAATTTGTCCCACATAACATAACATTGGAAATTGTCTTCTAAAAATTGAAAAAAATTCCGTCCATAAACCATAACAAGACAGGTATACTAAAGTTTTTTTGCTTTGATTAAAAAAGTCTCTCATTTGTAGTGGTAGGACATCATGAATATGATAAAATATAATTGCATGTCATATCCAACTTAAAATGATATTGTAAATTTGTAAAATTACAATAGATATCAACATGTCTCATACATAACTAACTTGACTAGACATGTTAATTAACTTTAGATTCTTCAAAATAACCATATAGTACAGGACAATCAAACTTTTGAAGTAAACTTACCTCGTTCAGTATCTTCTTACATTTAAATGACCTATCTTTTCAGATACTTGGCTTGCATGAGTGTGCAGACATAATAATAGGTGATGAGATGCGAAGGGGAATATCTGGAGGACAAAAGAAACGAGTCACAATTGGTACAGTAAAAATAATTGATTTTAATGCTATCCCTTTAGAAAAACCATTTCAAGCATTTTCTTGCATTTTGTTTCTTTGTTCTGTGTATTTGCATGTCAAAAGACATTAGCAACATATCATAGTTTAGCATGCAACTATTGTATGCATAAGAGGATTGACAATAAATTTGTATGCTTCATCTGAAGAATTGTTAATCATCCAAAAAATAGGATCACTTAAAAGTTGGCATTACGGTGATACAACAAATTATAATCACACAACATATAGCACAGACTACAACTTTGAAGTAAATAGCTGGTGGACAGTAGCCTGGTTACTGCAACTTTGAGCTTCCGAGTTACTGTCAGTGGAGAGGGTCAAGGGCATTATTAGATGTCAATGACCTTAACATTAAACTGATATATGCAATTTAAGTGAATACGTTGACATGTACAAAATGCAAAAGGTCAGGTTTATGAATAATTAGTCACATTAAAGATGCTAAAAATTAAAAGCAGCTCTGTGACACCAATTGTACTGGCACTCAGCAGGGAATAACCATATGTAGATTCTGCAGTTGGCTAGAATGGAAATGCCACTGAGATTCAAAACCTTGCATGTAGTATCAGGTCAAGAAATCAAGTCCAAGAGTTGGACATGTAGCTAGACATACAAAAAATCTAATGGATCTAATGATGGACATTTACCAAACAATGGGACCTCATGTTAGGATGGATGGGCATCAAACTTGACCAGTGAACAACATCAAGTTTAAAGTTATCTACACTACGAAAATACCATCCATTGTTTCAGAAGCATTGGAGTTGCAATATAAAGAATATTAAGATATCAACATCCAGGAGGTTTCCAATCATACTGAATAATTTTGTGAGAGAATCCACAATAAGAATATGCAGATTCAACATGTTCAACACCATCCTATCCAAATTTCAAAATAATGCAAGACTGGGAGTTCATCAGATTTGGATTTTATCTAAGATACTGATTTCTTCCTAAAAAAATTGTTGCAGGGGAAATGCTAGTGGGGTTAGCACGATGCTTTTTCATGGATGACATTTCAACTGGGCTTGATAGCTCCACTACTTTTCAAATCATCAAGTTCTTGCAGCAGATGACACATGTTTTGGATCTCACCATGGTTATATCTTTGCTTCAACCTACTCCAGAGGTATTTGAGCTATTTGATGACATCATCCTTTTATGTGAGGGACAAATTGCTTATCAAGGACCACAAGAAGTTGTTCTTGCATTTTTTGAATCAATGGGATTGGGATGTCCTGATAGAAAAAATGTCGCAGACTTCCTCCAAGAGGTATCAACTACCAATCGCTTCTTTAATACGTTCCTTATTAATCATCTCACGAATTGTTAATCGATGATTTAGTTTAAATGATTTGACATCAAGCTGAGGAACTTCCTTTTACATCGCTTTCATACAACTTACAACTCTAATCCCATTGGGACTGTAACTACAAATTTAGAAGAGCCTACCATGTAATTAGGGTAACACCAAGCCACAGGCTATTGTTCTCAACACAAAAGACACATTCTAAAACAAAATAAGAGAAAACACACAGGTATGATTAGATTTGCAGAAAAATATTAAAACTTCTAGTTTTTGTTTCCAAGATTTGGATGCAATAACCATGAACCTATGAAGTACAGATATTGTTTAAAAAAGAAATGTCCAAGAAGAAATAAAATCAGTATACTCCCTTTTAATATAAAAGAATATCTAAAGTTGATTCTGTATGTCATCTGAATAATATAATTAAGCACATATTAGCAAGCTATATGCTCCTACTAGCTACCCCTTTCTTTCACAAACATTTTCTCAAGTTTGTTAATCTAACAATGCATAATACAATAGCAATTTCTAGTGAGGAGAACATCTTCCTCATAGTAAACCTATAAGTCTTGGATCGGTAGCATCTTATTGAGAATTTCAAAATACAAACCCTATGTGGTTAACTTGCAAAATAATGAATAGTAAATTCTATAATCCCTTGTCATTCAAACACATAGAAAATTAGATTGTTTGGATCAGAGTATGCATAAATATTTATTACTTGACATTGCCAGCTTAGCAATCTAGGGCGGTAGCTTATGTAAGTTTTTTATGTTGCCATTTAACCTACATTTCTATTCATTGTATTGGAATCTGCATGTGACAACTAGGCCCAGTAGGCCCATCGACCCAATAACTTAGATAAAGTTGGGCCTAAACCATGCGTCCTAAAAATCCATAAATTGGTAATTGAAAGCCCATCAAGCTTTTATACCAATCTAGTCAATCATCCACTTCCAATGAGCACCACAAGGCCACAAGAAAAGGAGGCTACCAATGGCCCACTCCAGAAAAGAAGTAGAAGTCAATCATATCCTACAACTACCACTAACTTTGTATAGACAGTCTCTCCAAGTTTCATACAAGTACCAACTGCTCTACACTATAAACGAACTAACCTGCATATGTATTTCCTCCATTTCAAATGAGGAGAAGAGCCCAATATGTTTAAAGATGAAATTGCAAGAAACTAATGGCAATTACATTCTCTCTTACAGACTGCTCCATAGTTATTTCAGTACAACATTGACATTGTTCTAGGTCCAACTCAAAAATAATAAACCAAATATACTTTTTATGAATGATGCGACTTATGTTTGTATTGAAGCAGCAACTTTTAGCATGGATATCGTTGTTTCATAAGTTTTAAATGCAACTTTTTTTTGCACTTTTAGTACAAATGTATGTACAAACAATAATGAATCAAGTATTGCTTCAATTAGGCTTTTGTTTCAGGAATTGCATCAAATAATATAATTTCTGGTGGCGTGTACTATGCAGGTAATGTCAAAGATGGATCAAGCACAATATTGGATGGGTAACAAAAGCACATACCAGTATCTATCTGTGCAAAAGTTTTCAGATTCTTTTGAATCTTCCCAGTTTGGCCGGCTTCTTCAAGAACAGTTGCAAAAGCCATCTAGCATTGAGGAGAGTGAACAAATGGTAAAACTAAAAGAGGTATATAATGTTCCAAAGTGGGAGATATTCAAGGCTTGCTTCTCAAGGGAAAAGTTATTGATGAAGAGGAACTCTCCAGTTCACATATTCAAAACCATACAGATAGTACTCTTGGCATTTGTGATTATGACAATCTTCCTGAGAACAAAAATGAAACATCAGACAGTAGCTGATGGGTACCTTTACATGGGAGCCATATTTGCTGGAGTGGTGATAGTGAAGTTCAATGGCATGACAGAATTATCAATAATGGTACAAAGACTTCCTATCTATTACAAGCAGAGGGAAGTACTATTTTTGCCAGGATGGGCTCTCCTTCTATCTATTACAGTCCTTAGCCTCCCAATGTCATTCATTGAAGCAGGTCTATGGACAAGTCTAACATACTATGCGGTTGGCTTTGCACCATCAGCAGTTAGGTATGTTACAGCTTTACCTCTTGCTAAATCTTAATATGCTAGAATAAAATATTGGATGACATTTGCATGATACAAATATATGTTTTCATGGCAGATTCCTGCAACAGTTCTTGGCTCTTTTCTGTGTGCATCAGATGTCAATGTCACTTTTCCGTTTTATAGCTGTTGTTGGGAGGACACAACTTATGGCTAACACACTTGGGACTGCAACTCTAGTGTCAATCTACATTCTTGGTGGTTTTGTCATATCAAAAGGTTAGATACTAGTGGTTTTTTATCTTAAGAAAAGATGCAAGAGTGTTTCTAATGTACCTTATAATTTTCCTATTGTTACTTATTTGCTTACTATGTGCAAATCAGATGATATCCAACCATGGTTGGTCTGGGGTTACTGGTTGTCTCCTATGACGTATGGTCAGAATGCTGTAGCAATCAATGAATTTCTTGATCAGAGATGGAATATGGTATGCTCCAACCGCTCCATAAATAGGAACTTACTAGCTAAAATTCAACTATAGTAAAACATCCTAAGTAGCGTTGAATGAAGGACAAAGGTTTAGTAAAGGACTTCATGGAAGGCCAAAATATGATTAATGCTAAATTAAAAATTCAAAGAGAATGTCTTGATCCTTTTCAGGACTCATTCAGATCATCCTGCTAACTATATTTATACTTAGTAACTTAATGATCTTCAAATGGTGATTGGAAGTTTCCGTTAAGAGAATAGATTTGCTTAATAATGAATAACCTAATAATGTCTCCCAATTCAATGAGAGAACTCACTCTGTCGATAATGTTTTTTCTTCACAGAAAACTGAGAATGGAGAAAGCACAGGGGATACAGTTGGGAAGACCATTCTGAGATCAAGAGGGATGTTAACAGAGTGGCACTGGTTTTGGTACAGCGTGATGATATTACTCTTATTTGCTCTGGTCTTCAACATTCTCAGCATCTTTGCACTTGAATATCTAAGAGGTCTATATATTTTCCTTCATCCAACTGTACACTGCATGTTTGTATCTATATAATTGAGCTATTTTTCACTTCGATCCCATTAAAGTTTAGGCATAAAAGCTCCAACTTGAAAAAAACAATTCTGTTGAACATAACCTATTACATGCCAGAGTTATAGCCAACATGTCTTTCAAAAATCATACTCTTTCAGAGCTTTCTAGCCAACACATAAACTAAATTTAAAAAAAAATCAGTTTAACAGCACAAGATTTATTTTTCTTTGGATAACAAAAGATAAGGATTAAAATTTGCTCAATTCCCATGCAAATACTGTCAAAAGTATTTAAATCAACACCAACAGCCCAAATCCTTGTTCAGAATATGGTTTGGCGAATGATATTTTTTTAGCTTCATTAACATGCAATAGACCTTAAAATTGCATAAGCTTTGGTTTCTAAGTTTTTCTCTTTCTTTTCTTCTTCCCCATTGATCGTTTTGTTGATTGAAAAGGCCATAGATCACATTCATCAGTCTTTGATTTGTAACCTCCATCATTGATCTTCGGTCAGTGGGGATGATTTTCAATCCTCCCAAAAGAAATCTAAAAATGTTTCGGGAGAATTTTTAATTAGATTTTCCATAAAATGCAGCTCCAAAGAAAAGCCGTTCGAACAAAAAGATGTGGCCTAAGGATTTCAAAAGGATCGCCGTATCTGATGACCAAGCAACTACAGGGACATCCCAAAGTAGGATGTCTCTACCATTCCAGCCTCTGAAAATGGCATTCAGCAATATTAATTATTATGTTGACATGCCAAAGGTAAACTGCTAAACTTCTATCTATTCAAAAACACCAGTAATTGATCTCATAAAACTTGTCCAATATCTGACTATTTTGTTCTTTGTACTTGTCTATTTTGTTCTTCTTACTTGTCACTGATCAGCAATTGAAGAAAAATGGAATGACGGAAGATAGACTTCAGTTATTACGGGATGTCTCTGGAGTTTTTAGACCTGGAGTACTAACTGCGTTGATGGGGGTGACAGGTGCTGGAAAGACCACATTATTAGATGTTTTGGCAGGAAGAAAAACTGCAGGACACATTGAAGGAAACATCAAAATATCTGGATATCCAAAAAAGCAAGAAACCTTCGCTAGGATTTCAGGATACTGTGAACAATCAGATAATCACTCCCCCTGCCTAACAGTTTTTGAGTCTTTATGGTACTCAGCATGGCTTCGTCTTCCGTCCAATGTTGATGCGAACACAAGAAATGTAAGTTGCCTCAAAACCAAGACTTGCACCACCACTCATCATCACATAAATTAGTGACAAACAACAAGCATAATGATCAAACTTTGCATACAATGCTTGCATGTATCGTTAATTCTGGTTATACCCTCAGGTTTCTGAACTAGATAAAGTTTATCCTTCTGGCTTTTGGAGTAGATCTAATGTATATATTGTTTTCTCCTCTATCCCAGATATTCATAAATGAGGTTATGGAACTGGTTGAGTTGAAGTCATTGAAGAATGCTATGGTAGGCTTACCAGGAGTAAGTGGACTTGCAGCAGAAGAGCGGAAACGATTGACAATTGCAGTAGAGTTAGTTTCTAGCCCTTCTATCATATTCATGGATGAACCCACAACAGGTTTAGATGCTCGAGCTGCTGCAATTGTCATGAGAACAGTTAGAAAGGCAGCAGATACTGGGCGTACTATTGTCTGCACAATCCATCAACCAAGCATTGATATATTTGAAGCTTTTGATGAGGTAATACAATAATAGTGGTTCTTCCAGTTATTATGATTAAATAAAGGTAAAACGAGGAGAAATCCATGAAAATAAAAAGCAGAATGATTATATAACTTCATATATGTATTATATAGCATATACTTCATCATTGCAATGATAATTAGCATGCATTCAAATTTCATGGTACCAAGACGTGTACACCCCAAACCTCCACCCGTTGAAACTCTACATTATAGTCACTGATAATGAAAACTGAAAGAAATGCTGAACTTATCTGAATCTTATCCATAATGGGTATAAGCCTCATTTAGGGGACCTGCAGTCTTATCATGCCATCTATGGTTGCATGTTGTCAGGGATATATTAAACAACCAATAAACTAGCTAGAAGCACATTGTTTAAACTTTGAAGTTTAAAGTATGTAACAATGTTTGTGATAAATACATCAAACAATAATTCCTTCTTTTTCTCTAGATATCTTATTATTAAGGAACAACACTAACATTTTGAAATGGTTGTCAATTGATTTCAAGGGCACATACCTGAATATATTTTTCCTTCTATTTGACACTTTTTACAACCAAATGCAATGTAGTTTGACAAGACTGAAAAACTCCACCAAACATCAGACTTAGATGAATGTTTTATAAATGAAATGCTAATGCCATTTCATATTGAGACATAAGTGTACGTCAACATATCTGTAACAATTCTAGTAGGAAATGTGACAATTGTTATGAATAATCAATCATCGCCACATGTTACAACTCTTATGGTGTAACATCATCAATATGGACTTGCTCTCATTGCTTATGCCACTGAAAAGTTCATAGTGTTAGATAAGCAAATTAAGAAAAGTTGAAGGTATCATGAGGGGATCTGATCAACAATAGATAAGAATCATAAAGCATCATATACTGACTCAAATAGCGAAAGAAGTATTCAAATTTGAAACTTCAAGTCCAAAAAAGGTAGGAAAAAGAATTTATGATGTCCAGGGACCGAGAATAAAAGATTGCAGCTACCTTTGTTTTTTTTTATCTTTAAACACTTTCCTTTAAAAGTGAACCAAGCTGGTCATAAATCTAAATTTCTCAATGAAAACTAAGCTGCAAGAAATGATCAATGTTCAAAAAGCATTTTGCAAATGGCATAGAGGACAAACTGAGTCTAGAGATTTTTACATCTTGCCCATATTTGTAGCAAAACAATCTGATCTACAGGTTATTATTGAGAGATTATTAGCTTTGTTGGATTTGTATTTTGATTACCCCTGCTTTTTGTTTTATTTGCAGTTGCTTCTTATGAAAAAAGGAGGGCAGCTAATATATGGAGGGCCTTTGGGCAAGTTATCCAAAACCATGATACAATACTTTGAAGTAAGAACAATTTCAGGATATCCAGAGTTACTCTATCAGAAAATACATGTGCAACCAACAACTAAAAAAATTCTTGCAGGGTATTTCGGGAGTACCAAAGATAAGAGATGGTCAAAATCCTGCTACATGGATGTTAGACGTCACTTCTCCTAACATGGAATATAAGCTTGGCGTAGATTTTGGAAATATCTTTCGCAATTCAACTGCATACATGTAAACCCTTAAAAGTCTATTTGATGCAACTTATACATAGATAAATATATAATAAAACATTATCCATAACTTGCTTCTTTTGTGCCTCTTCAGAAGGAACATTGAAATGGTTGATGAGATGAGCAAAAGACAAAGTAATGCAGAAGACATACACTTTACATCCAAGTATGCAAAAGGTTTTTGGTCGCAGTGTATATCTTGCCTGTGGAAACAGCACAGATCTTACTGGAAAAATCCAGAACACAATGTAGTTCGTTTCATCATCACGATTACAGTATCAGCGCTATTTGGCATAGTCTTCTTAGATATTGGTTCCAAAATGTAAGTAAGAAACAAACACTCTATTTATTCTAACTTCTCAGTTTTACTTAATTTGTTTATAATGATATAACAGAAGGATGGAACAAGATGTTTTCAACATTCTAGGAGCAATGTACGGCTCAGCATTGTTTATCGGCTTTGCAAATGCTAGTGTAGTACAGCCTATTGTGGAAAGGGAGAGGACTGTATTTTATCGTGAAAGAGCAGCCGGAATGTATTCTTCTATGCCATATGCCATTGCTCAGGTACAATTTTTCTTATGTGTATTATGATAGTCCCTATGGTGATCAAACTAACAAGTGATAAGTTGGTTAACTACCAAAAAAATACAACAATTTCCTAGCAAATCTTAGATATTGTCAGCTATGATCCTGCATGTTACATGTTTTGATTAGTTATATCAGGATTCTGGAAAATGATCTAGCTAAAAATTCAATAAAACTATTCTTATATTTTTCTAATAAGAGGAAGCAAAAACCTCCAAGAAAATGATACTTGATTTAAAAGGACATGTTACAAAATAACTCATTAAAACCTACTTAAAAGATATACTAATTAAATGTAAAGCTTTAAATAGAGGAGGCATGCAGGGTTTGATTATATTGACAGCACTATATGATTTCCCCTCTATGCTACCTTGAAACATGCCAAAAGATTTCAAGAAATGTGTGAATTGTTTGAAAATTTGCTCAAAAACCACTACTATTTAGGGATGTTTAGGGGGAGCCAGTGGTCTTTGCTCTGTTCAAAATGGCCTGAACGTAGTATAAAATATTTGGCATCATGAGAGCACAATTTGGCACAACATTTCCAATGTTGGCTGAAACTTCAATCCTTAATTTTTAAGGTTACTTGACATTAGAAAGTTTTCCTAATTTATATATGATGCAAATTCAACTAAGGTAACAAAAGAATGAAGAACTGATAAAGTGGCCATTACTTCCACAAAATGAAGCCAGTAATTCATGAAACATCCCAATTATCCCACAACGAGAAAATAGTTGTTTTAAATATAAGACTTGATTGACCTAATATCATAACTTGGACTTTAACATTCTGAGACAACTTGGTAATAACCATATTTTGCACTAGTTATTAGCAAAATAGCTTGTGCGGTTCATGAGTCGATGATAATGAAACAACTTTGCTGATTACTGCAAATCGATATAGTTGATATAAAGTTAGCACAACACTGACACCTTTCCATCCAAGTCATTTGGCTAGTCCACTTATAGTTCAAGTCAATTGATTAGCATCAAAGCGAATTCTAAAACATAGACGTGTAGAGTTTAGGAGATGTGGAGTAGAGCCGCCACTCTAGTATCATGTCTCACAGATGATTCCTACTAGGAAATCAATAGACCACTCATTCTAAGTCTTGGACCTTAATGAGGATGCCAAGCCATTAAATGAATGAGGGAGATTATGACACACAAGGAATCTCATATCAGAAGTTGATGACAATAGACTGGATTGGCTTATAGGAACACATGCACCTACCACTACTTGGGTTGTTCTTCTGTGACAGCTCAAAGAAAGAATTTAGTTTTGTAAAATGCATATATTCTGGATTTTATAAGCATATCTGTCATGCTGATGTTTCTCTCAGACTTGCCATGCCATACTGTATCTCTGGTAGAATAACCGTTTTATACCTTGTGTCTTTACTGCAAGAACGATCATAAACTGACAACTTCTCATTGTACAGGTGGCCATTGAAATCCCTTACATTCTAATCCAAGCAATACTTTTCTCAGTCATCGTTTATCCAATGATTGGATTCCCATTTGTTGCAGCCAAGTTCTTCTGGTTCATGTTCTTCTTGCTCTTAAGTTTTATATACTTTGTCCTCTTTGGGATGATGACGGTTGCACTAACACCTAACCAGCAAATAGCGGCACTTCTTTCTTTCTTCCTCTTCATTATATGGAATATGTTCTCAGGATTCTTTGTTCCTCGAAAGGTATCCAACATTCTAAATATACCTCATTCTATTTCATCTTTGTCATACACAATATCTCAGCATGAATTGACGGTGTCTGCAGATGATACCAATTTGGTGGAGATGGTATTACTGGGCTGATCCAGCTGCATGGACTGTCTATGGTCTAATGGTTTCACAGCTAGGAGACAAGGAAGATCTCCTAATTGGGGCAGGGACATCAGGTGAAACAGTGAAAGATTTCCTCAAGGGATATCTCGGACTACAGGAAAACTATCTACCGCTCATTGTGTCACTTCACATCGGAGTGATCGTCCTATTCTTGTTCGTTTTCGGCTTCAGCATCAAGTATCTGAATTTCCAGAGAAGATAGGCTACACCAATTCCTTATTCTTTTATACAATCAAAAGTCGATTACCGTCAACTCCAGCTTAAAGGAAGACATGGAGCTGATCCCTACAACGACATTAGAGTGCTAATGACGGCCTCTAACATTGTTATCAACCCTAAACTTCTTCACATTTGTAATGTTTGCATCAAATTGTTATATAAATCAATAATTGTTAGACGGAATGTGTTCGAAAACTCGAGGTTGGTGCGCCCTGATTGGGCCACCGTATGGCTGCCTATCGCCGGCCCCTCCGGAGGATCCACCACCCAAACTCGACAATGAAACGGAAAGAGAAGAAAAAGGAGAAAAGAAGCAGTTAAGAGAGAGTTCGGAAAGAGAAAACTCACTGGTTATCGCAGACGCGGCGGTTCCCTCCGCTCTTGCCTCGGCGGTGCGCTCTGTGTCTTCCGTAGGTGATGGTGACAGGAGGAGCCAACGAGGAACCGGGAATAGTCGAGGAAGAAAATTTCTTCGTCAACGACTTAGGTCACGAACGTCACTCCGAACTCGTACAGTGGCGCGCCCCCGTGAGAGCACCGACACGACCGCGTCGCCTCGTCGGTGCCACGTGAGCGTATTATCGACTCAAGTCGGTTCGTGAAGCAACGGCCCAGTAACAACTTGACGAACAACCAAACGGTGTGGCTCAGCCGTTGCTTACCGCGCGTCACACGTGCCATTCGTCGCGCGAACCCGATTTGTCCCACATGAGACCTGTCTAACTCGATCCAACGGATTACTGAGTCGAATTCGGATCAATAAATGTTGCGATCGAGCCAGATTTATCAGCCCGATCGGTTCGAGTTATTTCTACATGTCCCACCGAATAAGATAACAACAAAAGCAACAATACAAACGTAAAAAGAAAGCTACAGGAACGATTCACCGCCCGTTAACAGAGACAGAAGAAAGATCATGTCCTTTTCCTCCACCAGTTTCTTCGATATATACGCAGGACCTGCTTCCCTTGGACAGCAATCATGGCGCACGGAAAAGAAGGTTTGATAAGATGCATGTGAATGACCAAAGTTAAAGCAGCGAAATGAGGGGGATATTAGAGCATATATTCTGCAATCCACTTAGCTGTGAATACTGACCCACCAAAAGGACCCAATTATTGTCCGCAAGAGAAACAGAATTCCAATCTTCACATCAAAGAAAAGAGTTTTGTGGAAGAGTAGATTCACCATCCTTATCCCTTCGGCTTTAAGGGAAACCAAAGCCAAGAACAGTTGCGGCAGCAGTCAGGAGAGTGTTCGGGTTCTCCTCTCCACCAACAATGGACGATATTGATCTAAACAATGCTCGTAACAAATTTAACCGACAAAATGTAGTTTGTGGAAGGAGAAATCATGGTGGTGAATGTAGTAGGCGGCGTGGTAATGGGAAGTAATGGCTAACTGAGGCTACGAAGAAGAAGACGATGACTTAGACCTCTTCGTGGCCTCGCTGTACAGCACGACGCCGATGATGGTGATGCCGAAGCCGGTGACACCCATGACCGTCACGGGATTACGGAAGATGAGAACGGAGACGAGGGCGGCGACGGCGGCCTTGGCATTGCCGAGCACCTGCAGGGTGAGGGCGCTGGTGTGCTTGGTGACGAGGAAGTTGGTGAGGTTGACGAGGTAGGCGATGGTGGCGTTGGCGAAGAGGAGGAGGGCGAGGTAGGGGTCGTCGCGGATCTTGGCGGCGGTGGCGGGGACGACGCCGGGCTCGGTCAAGAGGGAGAGGGGCAGCAGGATGGCGGCGGCGATGGGGGCCATGTGCATGAGCAGGTTCATGGAGTTGAGCTTCTCGGAGTCGGAGGTGAGGAGGATGCCCTGGACGACGGACTTGAGGGCGCGACCGGAGGTGGAGCCGAGGCAGAGGAGGAAGCCCAGGGGGTGGAAGAGGGGCTCGCTGTTGCTGGCGAGGACGATGCCGAGGACGACGGGGAGCAGCGCGACGTAGACGGCGGCGGGCTCGCGGCGGCAGGTGATCGCGAGGGCGAAGATGGCCGTGAAGAAGGGGGTGGTCGCGCCGACGGCCTGATTGAACGAGACGGGCAGGAACCGGAGGGAGGCGTTGCCGCAGACGACGGAGAAACAGAAGATGGCGCCGAGGGCGGCGATCTTGAACAGCTGCCGGCGGGAGGAGACGGGCTGGAAGGGAACCAGGCAGAGCCACCGCAGGGCAACGGCGCTGTAGGCGGAGCAGGAGGCCATGTGGAGCGCCGTGAGGAAGACGGGGTAGCGATAACCGTAGATGCTGAGCAAGTACTTGTTCAGCAGGAGCACCCCGATGTTGGAAAAGTACCAAGATCCGATGACGAAGGCGGTGGCGACGGTGGAGGAAGAGGAGCCGGGAGCGGCAGCGCCGGACGAGGGGGCGTGGGAGGAGGACGCGAAGAGGAAGGGGACGATGAGTGATAGGAAGGAGGTGGCCTGCTTAGCGCCGGGGCGGGCGTCGCTTGGCGGTGTCGGCGGGATGTCGATGCCGACGAGATCGGCAGACTCGAGGCGGGGGTTGCTGCCGCGCCTCGTCGTGCCGGTCTGCATGTGGGTTTCCACCATCCCCCCCCCTCTCTCTCTCTCTCTCTCTCTCACTCTCTGCTGCTGCCGCTATGCTCTTTCTGTTACCGGCGATGCGGATGAGAGAGGGAGAGAGATGGAACAATGTGGATCTGGTATTAAAGTGGGTGTGGTCGTTGGATGGGCATCGGAGGGTGAGGTGAACATTTGAGAAGAAGGAAAGAGAGAGAGAGGGTAAGTTGGGGTATGTCGGTAGGTGGGTTAAAATCGTCTTAGGCCATTTTTGCCCTTTATTTGCTTCCTTCACTATACAACACACTGTGGCCTGGAGATGGCGAGTGAGTTGGCGAGAGTGACACAGAGTCAAGAGGGGTCAAAGTAGGATCTCGGTGGCAGACACCGGGGCAAGAAATGCTTTGGGTCGGACCCACCCGTGTTTCCGCCGCTTTGCTCCGGAAGCGGTTCCGTCGAGCCAGCTAGCCCACCCGGTCGATTGCTCCCCGGTCCAGCCCATAAACCACTCGATTCCCAATCGAACCAACCGGTACTTAATTTGGTTCGTCGAGTTGGAAGTTATTAAGGTTGAGTACTTGCCGTGGAATGGAGAGAATGTTTATGCGACCATTTAATTTGGTTGCGATCGAAACCATGCAAAAAGTTCGATACTGAATTATGCACTAAATCACGTAATTAGGATGCTAGTTTTTGAAGCATAGCCGGCGTGTTACGTAAGCTAAACATTCGGATATACTTGTAAAAAAGAATTATTTAATAAACAAAAAAAATTAAGTATAAAAAGAATTCTTTGTCAATCTTTGTGAAAATAAATTTAAGGTAATCAGAGGAGAATTGAGTTAGACAAAGTTGCATGGAAATAGAATTACTTCAGATCAATTTTGGTTAATTATTATTCAATAATAAGACTTGTTGGGGCTTAGGCTTTAGCTTATATATTAGCCATTATTCCAAAATGATTATCGAATAGTATGATGGCTTCTTTGTTTTTCAATATTACGATTTTGGATTTATAGAAAGAGACCTTAGTTTCACTACAAGAACTCTAAATCGTTGTTGAAACCTTTCTAACCTTTCTCTTGTGAATATAATCAACAGGCTATGATTAAAGGTATGATGCATATGGTTTTATTGTTTTGAAAAAATTATTTTTATTGAATCTCGAATTTTGATGATGAAACCAATTGATAAGTGTTTATGTTTTAATCTACGTTTTAAGTGACGGAGGATGTTTTGATCAGGATGAGACAATTAAAGCAGAAAGAATCATATTATGCTAGAGGAAAACATGTCAGAAGATTGGACGTCGGGCCGAAGGAACAGTCGACGTATCGACAGAAGGCTTCGGGCCGTGGATTCGGGCATTGGGCCAAGAAGAGCGGATATTACGCCAAGGATATCAAAGTTACGGAGTCAACTGGCCGATTAGGCAATAAGCCGCAAGAGAGGACGATGCGC